>VWZG01006117.1:0-62437 GCA_013396735.1 Grallaria varia | reverse complement strand
CGGTGCGGCGGGGCCCGCACTGCCCTTCCGCCCGCACGGGGCGACCCACAGCGCGGCGGCGGAGGGGCCGCAGCCGGATGGGCCGGGGCGGCAGTGCGGGGGCTGCCAGGTGCGAGGGGCCCCTCCGGGCCGGACCCCGCGGTGCTGGCGGCGGTGCGGGCGCTCCCCGCGTCACGGGGCGGCTGCGAGCTCGGCGCGGGCACCTCAGCCGCAGCCGGGCGAGCGCCGCTCGTTCCATCAGGGGCTGCCCGGAGGAGCCAGCCGAGCCGAGGCCGCTTTCCCCGGGCACGGTTTTGGGGTGTCCCGCCCCAGCTGCAGCAGCAATGCCCGCAGGCTGCGCCCACGGGTCCCCGGCCGCGCTGCGTGCAGCGAATAAAGCCGGGCCGCGTAGGAAGAGATTAGCGCGGGGTTTACCCTTCACCCGCGTAGGGATCAGCCGAGGACAGAGCCTACCCGCCTCCCTAAAAATGGGTTTCCCGGAACGTCCTAACGAAAAGCCGGGCCGCTGTCAGCGCGGGGAAATTAGAGGGGATACAGCCGGCCCCCGCGGGGTCTGAGTTAGGGAGCGAGAATATGGAGGGAGAGAAGAGAAAAAGTGCCATTTGTTCCCTCGGCTGCGGCGGCCACCCCGTGGCTGGAGCCGGCGGAGCGAAGGGGGAAGCGCCGGGCCGGGCCGCGCCCCCTCACCTGCCCCCGCCGCCCCCGCCCGCCGCACCGCGGCTGCCGCTTGTTTGCACTCGGCTTATCCGGAGCGGAAATTCCTTTCCGTTTTTGTGAATGACAAACTCATTAACGATTCATCAACACAACCTGTTCCAGCCGGCCCGTCGCCGCGGCAACAGCCCCTTCCGCGCGCCCCCATTGGCTGCGCCGCAGAATGTATCCATTGAGGCGGCCGCCGCCGGGCCCATTGAGAGCCGCGGGTGCGCGGGGCCGCGGCCGAGGGGGCTCGGCCGGGCGGGGAGCGGAGCGGAGCGGGGCAGGGGGTCCCGCCACCGCTGCCCTGCCTCCGTGCTGCGTCGGGGAGCCCCGCTCGGCGGCACGCTAATTGGATTTCATTCACTCGTGGCGGAGGAAAAGCCCAAGGGCTCGGGCTGCAGGGGCGATTAGGCAGGTTCATTCAGGGATTCATTGACAGAAAAAAGAGGAGACAGGGCAGGCTGGCTGCGCGCAGGCAAGCACACACACACACACACGCACACACACGCACACACACACACGCTCACACTCACACACACGCCGCGACCAGCGCTGCTTCTCCCTCCCCGTGACTCCACCGCCGGCCGGCGCGGGGGAGGCGGCGCGGGGGGGCTGCGTGATTCATTTTCCTGGGGCGGAGGGAGATAAGTTGTGCAGAGTTGGTGGGGTGCAGCCTGCCCGCCGAGCCAGCCGCATGCCTCTGTGAGAGAGAGGGGCGCTTCCAGAGCACGCTCTGCTCCCCCCGTCCTTCCTCATGCTAGATACGTTCAGACCCGTCACTTTCGCGTCGGAAATGGCGATTAGTAAATCCGTGGCGTGGCTGAACGAGCAGCTGGAGATGGGCAACGACCGGCTACTGCTGATGGACTGTCGGCCGCAGGAGTTGTATGAGTCGTCCCACATCGAGTCGGCCATCAACGTGGCCATCCCCGGCATCATGCTGCGGCGGCTGCAGAAGGGCAACCTGCCCCTGCGGTCCCTCGTCGCCAGCAGCGAGGAGGACCGGGAGCGCTTCGCTCGCCGCTGTGGCACCGACACGGTGGTGCTGTACGACGAGCACAGCCGCGACTGGAACGAGAACACGGGCGGAGAGTCCGTGCTGGGGCTGCTCCTCAAGCGCCTCAAAGACGAAGGCTGCAAGGCGTTTTATCTGGAAGGTGAGAAAGGCCGCCCGGGGTTGGGGGAGAGGTCGATTCCTCGGGCCCGGGGCTGCGGGGGACGGCGAGCCGAGTCCCGAGGCTCTCTGCCCGGGGAAGAGAGCGGGGGGGTGCGTCTGCAACTTGTCCCAGGCAATGCACTGACGTGCCAGGAGGGCACCGATGGGTATAGGGGGCTTTTCCTCCTGCTTCACATCGCCCCCCCTGCCATCCCTGTACTCTCTTCGGTTTAGAGACCTCGAGGTCTGGAATCACTATGGCAGCATGGGGAAGACAGGGCTAACGGGGATCCCAGCGCGAGGCCGGCAGAAGGAATTGCCGCCGAGGCATCTCCTCAGAGGTGCCCGCAGGGCGAAGCGGCACAGGGCTTTAATCTTGAATGCGCTGAGCCCTCCTCCGCAGCCGGCGATTTTCTTAGCCTTTCCTTTAAGTTAGTCTGTCTGCGTGAGCGTGTGACATTTTATTTCTTTCTTTTGGGGCTCGAGAGGGTGCGAAACAGACACCCCTTTGCAGCCAGGGCTGTACTAGGGAACTAAGTCGATTTGCCGTCTTATATCAGGTTGCCTTTTTTTTTTTTTCCCCTTCTCCTTGCTTTTTTCTCCAGGTGGTTTTAGCAAGTTCCAGGCCGAGTTCGCCTTGCACTGCGAAACTAACCTAGACAGTTCGTGTAGCAGCAGCTCTCCTCCTTTGCCAGTCCTGGGCTTGGGAGGCCTCCGAATCAGCTCCGATTCATCATCAGACGTTGAATCTGACATTGACAGAGACCCCAATAGTGCCACCGACTCCGATGGCAGCCCTCTCTCCAACAACCAGCCTTCCTTCCCGGTGGAAATTTTACCCTACCTCTACTTAGGCTGTGCCAAGGACTCCACTAATCTGGACGTTTTAGAAGAATTCGGCATTAAGTACATCTTGAATGTTACCCCTAACCTGCCTAATCTCTTTGAAAACGCCGGCGAATTCAAGTACAAACAGATCCCGATCTCTGACCACTGGAGCCAAAATCTGTCTCAGTTCTTTCCTGAGGCCATCTCCTTTATAGGTGAGACGCGCTTACTTGCTAACAGCTATATGTCAAGAAGCAGAATTTCTTTTGCAGAATTCGGGCTATTTCGGGCGAGAAGCGGTAGCAGTGTTAATGGCAGTCTCTGGGGGATGCCCTCCTTTTCTGGTTTAAAACCCGTTTAATTTGGGGGGCCGTTGGGGACTTTTTGTGGGGTTATTGAGGAACCCGGTGAATTGTAAGCGACTTTTGCAGGTTGCAGGTTTGTCTGGCTGTGGAATTCCTCCCTGAGCCGTTCGTGGCGGAGCTGGGGATTGAGTACTTACAGACCGGGGGATCTTCTGAAATAATTTCCTGGCCGGGTGGGAGTGGGGGGGTACGGGAGGCAAATGAGCCTGGGGTTGATTATTGGTCCTTTTTTTGTTGGTGGTGGTTTTTGGGGGGGGTTGGTTGGTGGAAGTTTTTTTGGGGTGTGTTTTTGCTTGTTGGTTTTTTTTCCTTCTTCTTCTTGAGGTTACTGGAGAGCAGTATAATAAACCATCTGAAAAGCTAACTTTAGCTTTTAAATGCAAGTTATTCGTAAGCAGTATTCCGGGCAAATGTATAGTCAAAGTTTTAATTAAATCTCGTGGTAATAATAATATACCTGTCGGTCAGCCGGCCCTCAGACATTACCCGTCAGCTCTGGAAACCCGTCCCCTCGGGCCCAAGGAGTTCTAGTTGCAATGTGCACTCTCCTTACTTTCGGGGAGGACTACAATCAACCCATCGGGGTGCGGTGGGGTGGGCATCGCATTATCTGTTGGGAAGCTGTGCTGTAATCCGGTTGAATGATACCGGTAATAGTGGAGAATGTAGGTAATCTGAGCCCAGCAGGAAGAAATGCGGGCTGGAAGCCACAAAGAAACTAATCTCCAGGCATTGTAATGCATTTCCTATTACAAAGGAACCCATTTTCAACCAATGTTGACATCCTGTTCCTCCTAATGGGCTGTCCCCTGTGACTTCCCTCATTCTTTTAAAATGCCTGAATACCTCCATTGTTAGCTGCACAACAGTTGGAGAATAATTTAATAGACCTTTGCAGTCTGCTGGTCTGTATAAAAGCCATTCAGTGACATATTGCAGGATTTCCATGCTGGGGCAAGGGGACTGTAAGAATTTAAAGGCAAATCTCCAGGCAAAACCATGTCTTTTAAAACTGACTTATAAAACAGTGTCACGCAGCGTGTCCTGCTCCCTTTGTCTCATTCTTAGTTTTCTCAGCTCTTGGACTTGGGAACTAGGGGGAGTGGATTCTCCTCTTGCCCTGGTTTTAAGCTGCTAAAATTAACTCTTGAGTTGCACTGCTGACCACTGGGATCAGAATCGCCCTTTCTTCCTACTTGATACTAATCTCATTTGTGTTGAGAGATCAGTTACCAGCCCCCTGTCTTATGTGTCCTTCTCTGCCTCTGTACAGATGAAGCACGGGGGAAGAACTGTGGAGTCCTGGTGCATTGCTTAGCAGGGATCAGCCGCTCGGTCACAGTGACAGTGGCCTACCTCATGCAGAAGCTGAACTTGTCTATGAATGATGCCTATGATATTGTCAAGATGAAGAAGTCCAACATTTCACCCAACTTCAACTTCATGGGTCAGCTGCTGGACTTTGAGAGGACTCTGGGACTGAGCAGCCCCTGTGACAATCGAGTGCCGAACCAGCAGCTGTACTTCACCACCCCTTCCAACCAGAACGTCTTCCAGGTGGATTCCCTGCAGTCCACGTGAGCTCCTACTGCCTCCCTTCTCCTGTCCATTTCATGGGATCCACTCCTCAATGGTTTCTCTTTGGCAGTGATAAAGAAATGCAGCTTTCTCCTTTTCTGGCCTCTGCTATGAAAAAGCAGCTGCAAGGCAAGGAAAGGTTACACAGTATGGAATCGGCTATTGAAAAGGGAGGGAATATGGCAAGCTCTCTGGGCAGGACCACAGCGAGCAGGCAGCAGGTGGGCAGTGCGCTCATTCATCCCTGCTTGTGCAGTGGCTTGGGTCTGAGGACTTCAGGGGTGTGGTGTGAGGCTGGACAGGCTGGGCATGTGTTGCTAGAGACTGGAACTGTCCTTCTGCCCTCTCTGCTCTCAGATCTGTGACATATATATTTGTCTTCAGTGAAGACTGGTTATTTTTGTTTGTTTGTTTGTTTTAATTTAGAGGAGCCAAAGAAAGAGATTTCAACTTAGTGTATTTGGAGTACTTGTTTGCTGGGAGTTTAGTAGTATTCTACTTGATCAGTGTAAATATTTAAATCCATTTGCAGGTTTTTTTTTTAATTTACGTGTATTCAAAAACCCTGTGGTTTTGTGTTTTCCATAAATCCTGCTTTATTTGTTGTTGAGGGTTTTTTTAATGGCAAAGAATATATTTGCAGCATGCTGGATTTTATTGTTAAATTGAAGCAAGCTTTCCATGAGGGAGAAATGGCAATGGTGAGAAGTTTGCAACTCATGTTTTGTGAGCAAGTAGAGTCTCTTCTTTCATACATCTTTTTTTTTTTTCCCTTGTGGTGATTTTTTTCCCCTCATGCTTTTGATGTAGGTTCCACATGATACATATATATATTTTTAAATTAAATTAATTTTTTGCCTTACCTTTTGTAAATAGGTCATCTGGGAGAGGTTTGTCTTTGAATGCAAAAGATTTTTGATCATTTTTTAAAACTTTCAGATGTGCTAAACAGTGCATTACCTCTGTACAAATTCTTCAGGGAGCTTCACCTCAAATGCAATATTTTGCGTCTTTTTTTTTATATAAAACTGGAAGTATGTGCGAACATTTGTACCTGTGTGTATGCACAGTGAACCTGCACATGGTTGCCAATAAGGGAGAGTCTAATTCATGGTGTAAAACTTTTAAGAATGGAATTTATTATAAGAATGTAAAACCTTAAATTATTAATAAATAAATAACTATTTTTGGCTATGGAGAACATGGCTGGTTTCTTCCCCCTTTCCCCTCTCTGTGGGTGTGGTTAATTGCACATACACATATGGTTATGTTTAAAGGTAATGATTGCTTTTAATAGCTTTTGTACAGCCCCTAAGACAATAAAACCTTGATTTCCCCTTTGGTCCACTGGTGCCTAAGTGAATAAACAGTGCATGTGCTGGATTTTCATCTTGCTTTGGTGAAGGGAATACCTTTGAAGACCTTAAGGTTAATTGCAAAATATTACAGCATCCCTTTGCTACCCTAGGGATGCACCTGCCTCTGGACCATAAGGGGTTTTTATCCTTTTTTTTTTAATTATTATTTTTAAAAGTAGGGAGCTGCTGTTTTCTGGGTTTGTTTATGAGTTTTGGTCACTTTGCTATGGATTCAGGAGGTGGGTTTGTGCTCTCCTTAGCTGTCTGGCAGGAACTGGTTCACAGAGATCCATCGACAGTCTGCAACCTCTAAATGATTTTTCTGTTGCCATTCGGCCACCTTGCAACTTAATAAAGGCATGGAGGAAAAGTCTCTATATACCCTTAGTCACCTCATTTCCTTTTTGGACCCTTCAAGTAGATCTGTCTGCTGAAGGAAAAAGAGGGATTATAGCAATTGCAAAACTTCCTGCTGCAACTTATATTCATTAACATCCTTCCTGATGAGAAGTGGTCTAAGGTTAGGGTGGTGACAAAATCTGTGTGCAGTACCAGGGTGAGGGGTTGATGCTGCAGCTGGGGCTGTCGACTGAGGTTCTGTAGAACTCCTGGCAGCCAAAGAACATTTCAAGTAATTTTAGAAACTGCAAGTGTGTGAAATGAAACACAAACAAAACATGGGAAAAAAGTGAGTCAGTGTCTCATGCAGTAGTGGCCTAGATTGAGTGCATAAACTGTGAAAGTAGAAGTGGGTTGCAGTTGAACTTGGCTTGTGCTAATCCAGTTTTGAACGGTTTCCGCTCTTGGCATTCCCTGTGCTGCTCTGTTCAAAGTGGAGATTTGCAAGCAGCTCTAGCAATTTCCTGTCCAGCTGCAGCTCAAGTGACTCCCTGTTGTTTTTTTTCTTTTTCTTTTTTTTTTTTTTTTAATATGGTCTGTGGATAATTTTAGCCAGTTTCCTCTTTGTGGATTATTAATCTGCTTTCCTTGTAGAACCTACATAGCTGTGTCCCTACTGTTCTGCTGAAGTTAACAGATGGCCTCCCCGCCACTTCCTCTCGTTTCGCTGTGGGTTTGTTGTCAGGCCACTTCTGAAATTAATAGTGTTTTCTGGCCGGCTGCCACAGGCCATTACCACAAAGGGGAAGTAACACATCTGAATAGCAGGAAGCCGGGCAGGGTCACAGCGTGAACTGAACCTGTTGAGTGCAATCAGGCCTCTCCCGTTTGGCAAGTGTAGGGCTCCTCTTCCCTCCCCCTTTTTAACACGCCTTGCACAGAGAAAGGGCTGACACCAAATGCCTCAGCTGTTTCCACCAGGCAAACGTTTCCGCCTGAAGGAGCTGCCAATGTTAATTGTGACGAGATGCCCGCTAAGGTGAGGGGGTAAAGAGCGGTGAGTGGCTGTGTAGCCCAGGGGAGGAGAGCCTTGGCTTCCTTTGCAAACTGCTTTGAGAAGTTAATGCTCAGAAGGGCTTCCTGCTTCCTTCCTGCTGAACCGAATGACTAACACCAAATGGGTACTTCTGCAATTCATCATTTTTCACGACAAGCAAGCACAGAAGACCAGGTTTGCTCAGACACATGCATACAGCAAAGTCAGGCTGAAAACTTGTTCCAGATTTTACCTCGAGCAAGGCCTGAACACAGCCTGTTTCAGACCATTGGCTGAACTTGAACCAGCACTGGGTGAGAACAACTTTGGTCACAGGCAACCCCAAAACTTAACTGGAGCCTAACCAGACCTGGTTCAACCTCTCATTTTGCTGAGAGTGTTCATTCATGTGCTGGCTCTGAGTTACAAGTGGTTTGGATGGAGAAGTGGTGAGAGCTCTTGCCAGCAAAGTTCACCCCCCTGACACAGGCTCCTGAGTAACTATGTCCCAGCATGGCTCAGGGAACGGCTCATCCTAACCAAGAATGTGTCAGCTTTTCTGAGGCTGGGCTCGGCTTGCTCCTGCAGTGTGTCCTGGTCCCCTGCCCTGGTCATGCCACCTCTGCCTCTGCAGCTCTCGTTTCAAAATAATTTGCTTCCTCTCTGCCCTGCCTCCTTTCAGTCCTTACTGGGATGGGGCAGAGGTCTTGGGCTTCCGTGGGGTTTGGCAGCTATTGGAGTTCCTCAGCTGGTGAAGTAATTTGTAAAGGGAGAATAAGTCTTTTGTGCCTGTAGGGACAAGACTGATGTCTATAGGGGAAAAGGGAGAAATACCCTCCTCTCTGCAGTTAAAAAAATTCCAACCTGCTTCATATTATAATGCAGCAATGTGAGGAATAGAAATGCTTCAGAGGCTATGGAAATACTAGGAAGGAAAACTTGTACCCTCAGGAGCGAGCAGGGCTTTCTCACACGACCCATATCTTCTTTTAATACAGAGGATAAAATTGTGTTCTGTGGCATCTGTGTCCCTTTTGCTCTGGCAAGGCCAAGGTTTCCTTTAGTGTTTGGGTGCACGTTAGATGCTAGCACCCTGCTTTTCATTTTCTGTGCAATAATGTGTAACTCATTGTGGTTCCCTTGCTTGCATTTCCTCTTTCCCATTCACACCCTTTGAAACCACTCAGTGGCCACCTTCAAAATGTCTTCCAAGTCTCTCTGATTTTTGTTGTTGTAGTAGCCATAATTTTCTCTTTCCCCACACTTGTTCTTGCTCTTTGCCATATGCCTTGTGCTCTTCTGCAGGCCTTTTCCCAAGCTCCATAGTTCTGACTTCTCTTTCTTATTGTCTTTCTTTTCTCTGTTACTGTCGTGTTGTTTTTCTCATGTTTTGTAAACCAAGTCCTCTTTCTCTCAGCCTTAAGCCTCTTTGCTCTTTGTTTTAACAGTGAAAAACAGGATGAGTCTCTTGAACTTGATCAGTTATAGTGAGCTATAGGAAAAGCATATGAGGGAAAGAATTAAGAAAATACCACTGCTGTCCTTTTGCCACTTCCTAGCAGATGGCCTTATTCCCCATCTCTGATTCCTGTCTCTGTGTAGATGTGGCTCCCTGTGGCTTCCCTGGGTTCTCGCTATAGCACCCAGGGCCCTTCTGCTGCTAATAGGGAAGGCAGGAATGAGGAAGCAGCCTTTCCTTTGGGCCCATCCAGTGTCACAGGGCACTGACTCCTCCTTTGAAGAGAGGGGAGTGGTGAGAAAAGTGGAGGGGGTTGGAAAATGTGCCTGACAAAGGCAGCTCTTTTACAAAAATTGAAGCAAGGTTTAACAATCGTGTGCCTGGAGAATGTTTCTTCAGCTTCTCTGAATAGCTTATCCAAAATTTTTTCCCTGTTGAGAAGCGTGATGACGCTTTATTCAGAACTCCAAGAAAAACAATGGCATGTGAACATTTAAACAAAGCTACAGCTGAAGGCCTCTCTCCACACTGCTATAAATCATAGAAAGCTTTGCCTGAGTGAAGATGGTGGAACAAATTGCTAAGCTCAGTTCAGTGCCCCCCTAGACCTTGGGTGCGCATGCTCAGCATTGCCCATGAACGCAAGTATGGGGCCAGACCCGTCCATTGTGTAACAGTGCATATGATAGACTCCTGGGACTCCCAACGAGATGCTGCAGTCAAGCAAGGTGTCTGAGTTTGCTCCAAACCAAACACTCATAGCCAAAAGGAAACAAGGGCTACCCACCTATGTTCTCTCATGGTGTGTGATGACATTGGGTTTTATGAACTATGCCCTTTCTTCCTCCTGCAACAACCAGAAAGGGATAGTGCTGCATCATATGTATCCCTCCTTCATTGCCAACTTTGAGAGATAAGCATGTGCTGTAACTTAGTAGATAGTACGGACAGAAAACTGGTATGGGAGCTGCCCTCTTTTGAGTGAAGTGCTCCTCTCTGTGAGGAAAGGAAAAAAGCATGTTAGATGCTTTCTGTTGTTTGTTATCATAGGGATCTGCAAGCACTGAGGGAATTTTGAAGTGCTCACAGCCATAGCTTTTCTTCATAAGGCAAAGATGAAGGATGTTGACTTACCACAAACACGAGGAGATGATTATCAGATGGAAAATGGGGGTATGGAGTCTGCTAGGAAATGTTTCTTAATGACAGAAGTTGCATTCAGGACTATATTTGAGAAGGCAGAAAGTGTGCAGCAGAAAGTGTGCCCTGTTCTACTTTATGACTGCCATCTCCAGGACTCAGGAAGCAAGCATGCAAAAATGCTGGCACTCTCCCATCCCTAAGCTGTTCTGACACTATAGATACCAGCATATAAAATGATACTATGTGGGAGGTCTGTTTACCATAATGTGGAAACTATTGTGAAGCGCTTTCCTCATTTTGCCAGAGACGCAAGTGCTTTGCAAAGTCCTGCTACCAAGATCTTCCACCTTGTCCAATGGCTAATGCCCTTGCTTAGCTCTCAGACTTTATTTTAATGAACTTCTCTGTTTTTCTGTTAAAGCCATGTTTGGAGCATTACGGAAGTAATTTTTTTCTTCTTTTTTTTTTTTTTTCCCTGCTGACCTCAACTCTGTAGGAAATAAATTCCCATCTGCAAGTGAAGCCACCTGAAAAACATCATTGGCTGACACCCAGTTTGCTCAGGGCAGAAGTTCTTTATAGTCTGAAGGTGCCAATTTTTGCCTTTGCTGGGAAACGGTGTTTACAAAACCAGACTGAAAGCACTATTATTTAGTATTTGTGAAAACACATGAATTGTTCAGTTGGTAAGTTAGACACTCAAATGTTGTAAATCGGCGTAGCATTAGAGACTGCCAGTGGAATCTTTGCCACAGGTTGGTGGTCATAACACTCTTGAAGGCCTTAAAGACATTTTCTGCCTCTACATGGAGACAATCAAGGACATACACTTTTTTAATTCCTTTTCTCCCACATACAGTAAAGTTATCGTATTCTGAACTAAACATAGAGCTAGAAAGTCAAAATGGCTCAATGTGGTGAGAGAATTTTTCTCCTTATTTATAAAAAAAGACAATTTAAGTGTCCTGGGGAGCTACTAACACAGACACACACAAATAAAAATCATGTCCAATGAGACTTCAGCTATTGCTGCATTGATTAGAATTTCCTGTGTTATCAGTGATCCAAATTGCATTTTTTTTATCAGTATTTCTACCACATTAATTTGTTTGATGGGTTTCTAGGCCAACCTGGCTCCTTGTGAAGAAACGTAGCACAGCATCTCTCCACCAGGCTGAAATTCAGCCCAGCCCTGAGCTGATATTCTATTTAAGCATCAGTAATTGAGTAACACTCAGATTCTGTACAGGATGTTTTTGTTATAAATAAATACAAAATGTGTCTGGTTTCTTGAATACAAAACAGGAACAACAAATTAGACTTTCACACACACCTTTACCATCGTTCGCTCAGATTTTTTGTTTTAAGTGAAATTTTGCAGGTTACTGTATGTGAAGGAAATATTTGCAAATTACTGTCTGACCATACAGTAGACAATGCCTATTATTAATGTGAACGAATTCTTCCTCTTAAAAGAGACTTTTCAGATGTTTCCAGCTTTGCTAGACTTCATTTGGACTTGAATGTAAATGCCTCAGGCTGGTCTACAAAGATGAAAAGAAATTAATATCCCTCTGAAAATGTCATCCTAAAAGACTTGGCCCATTTTTTTTCTGAAGAAAATCCCTTGTTTTTTGTCTGTGTAACAAAATCTGTTACTCTTTCCTTGAACATCCTCAGCATTCTGTGCCTGGAGGAAGGAACTCAAAATCTGGCAGGGTGTGTCGATAATGCGCCTGGTGCTGCTTCCCTGAATAGCTCCTTTTGCCCAAGATTTGAGCTGTTGGAAGATGGTGATTTGAACATGTCAAGCAAGTGTGTCTTTATGAACAACTTTCTTTACAAGTTAACGGTAATAAAATTTAGCTGAGCCAGCTCTTGGTGTTGAGCTGCCAGCCCTACCTAGCAGTGACAGCCTAGCATGCTTGGGGGAGGGGGAATTTGTGATCTGGTGTCAATGAGGTAGAGGATTGTGATGTAAGTCTGCCCCAAAATTGGTAAGTTTGATTGGAGAGCAGTACCATTTCTGTATCTGAGCAGTTCCTACCACACCTGCCTCAAGTGTCCATGCACTGCAGTACAAATACTGTTTACATGCCTATTTTCTCTGGACAAAATACCAGTGGGGCCAGTCACCTAAGAACATTTGACAGAGTAGAAAATGCATGTCAACTGAAGACCACCTCGGTGATGTTGCTGGAAAGGGCAGAGGTGAGAAAATGTAGTTGTTTCTGAGGTTTGTTGGCGGTTAAACTTTGTGTGTGCTGCAGTGTCACAGGTGGCAGCTGGGTGTATAAATTCTTCTGTAAGATTCAAAGTGCTTGATATTGCAACCTTAATAATATTCTTCTAGTAGTATTTTTACTTCATGCCAGCAATACATATTTCAGCCTCTCTATTGAGGTCTAAATGAATGACTTTCCTATGGCTTTACACAAGAGTAACAGACATCACACTCAAGCCTTGTTTGTTATTACAGCATTAAGGTTTTAAAAGACTGGCAATTATGGTGAAATAAAATTAGCAGGTTCCTCATTTTTTAATGTTTCAAAGTGCATGTAAACTTCCTTTAGCAGGGATTTAGTCATCTGGTATGTTTATACAGTACCTTGGCTAATGAGAGCTTGTTCAGCTATGGGACATTATTGTGATGTTAATAATAAATATAATAATTTCCGAGGCCAAAAGAAAATTTCCTTTTTCCCTGAGTCCTGCACAGCCAGGTACAGTGTGTAGCTTGACTTGAATGATGTGCATGTTGTTGTATTCCAGAATTACAGTTCTTCCCTACATCCTTGCATTGCCAAATCTTAATACAGAATTTAGTGAGCTAATCCTTGTCAGTAAAGTTATTCAAGTGCTAAACTATTGGCAAAATCAGACACTGGTGCATTCTTTTGGCTGTGAGAACACACTGCATGCTGCCATCTGCATAATGATTGATAATATCCAATAATGATTGAAGAAACTAGGAATTCTTGGTCAGGGCATTTTCACCTATTACTAGAAATTTCTGAATTAACTAAGGAGCTTGGCATAAGAGAGGAAGAAACAATTTTTGAGAAGTGCAGATCCCTTATGCCCTGGGGACTTGTCCCACAGAGGAACAACAAATGGGGAACTTGGGCAACTGAGTCCTAAGTCATGAGCCACTTAAAAGACCATCCTACCCTTTTGCTTTTAAGAGCATCACAGACAGGATTCCTAGTTCATGTTGTTGTTGCGCTATAAATGAGGTACCTGAAATAAAGCTGAAGTAATGCAGCGATGAATCAGGCCCAGGAGGACTGTGTGTGAGTTCCATCACTTCTGGGAAAAAAAAGAAATAGATTTTCTAATGTATTCCTGTAAATGTTAGTCAAGAAACATAGAAATGAACCTGTATTATTCCAAAGTGAATGTCGGATGATTCTGTTCCTGGTGCCTTCTACCTACAGTGATGATGAGGACTGATTCATTCTCTATAAAAGTTTCTAGCTGATTTTGGATGTCTGCCTAGAATTTACAATTTTTGTCAGGCAAGTCTTTTAATCACATACCTGGATAAAGACAGTGGGTTTTCTTCTTTTGGACTCAGTGCCAGAGAGTTTAATAAATGCTCTTTTATACAACAATGGTAGGAAACAGATTATGGCCCAAGGCAAGGAGTATATGGCAAAGCTTGAGCAGTTCTGGAATACTTCGTCTATGCATGCAAACCCAAGAATATGATGTGCAAGATGTTGTTTGTACAGAAAAGAAAAAGTCACCAACCTATAAGGGAAACATTCATGATCATCACATTGAGACGGAGCAGACAATCAGAGTGCAGTGTACAGTCTGATGCTAGGCCAGGCAATCAGATGATCAGCTGCCTTTGAAAAGGCAGTCTATTCCCCTTCTTCTTCTTTCTCTTCTCATTTGTGTGCTCATTTCTTCCTTTGCTGTCAGAAGCACTTGCCAAGCTCTACAAAATTTATCAATTTTTTTTTGTGTGTGATATAGCCTTGATGTAGCAAACCATGAGGTCAGAAAAACGTCAGATGCAGTGCAATGCCAGGAATAGGAGGATGCAAATAATGGCAATAGAAGGACAGACAGAATGGAATCTTTTGACATTAGCTCGAGTTGAGATGGGCTTAGCTGTAAAATCCAACTACATCCCCAATGTCTGGGCATAGAATTAACTGGAAAGAAAAGCTAGGGCGAATCTGGCCAAAGAAAGTGCTTCCTGATCTTTGCTTCTGTTGGGTTCGTGGAAAAAATCTTTAAGAATTAGAATGGGAGGGTACCAGCGGGCATGCCAGGCTCACACACTTGATTTCTTTCCTAAAGGAAACAAGCCTACCAGATCCCCAAAGTGGCTTGCCAGCTGTCCAACAGGGTGACATCCTTGGGTGAAATTGCATGTTCCTTACAGAAGGTGGCCAATCTTTTTATTCTACAGTATTATTTTCTGCCTACTTCCCATTTTGAACAGACCTTTGTGTAAATGTTCTTATAAATCATATTCTAAAACCAAAAGCTGACCTAATTGAAGCAGTATTGTGTGAAGGGCAGCTTTCATTCATAACCACAAAATTCCTTTTTCCAGATTTAAAACAGAAAAGAATATAAATGGAGGTAACTGAATTAGGAGACAGGCTTGCATTCTATTCTGAGAAGTATCTGACTAAGGACCAATTTGCTATATTCACACAAATACAGGATAGCTTCATGGTACAGTTACACTGGTTAATTTAATATGTGAAGCATTTAAACCAGGCAAAAGTTAACTAGTTTTGGTGTTGTTGCTAGTGCAGCAGAGAACAGTTACTTCTAATCTGAACCTTGAAGAAATATATCCCAAAGTCTGTTGTACCGTGGATACTGCTCCTGTGTTAGGTCTCAGAAAAAAACAATCAGGCTCCACTTCAGTGAATTTTAGCGTTGTTGTTGTGCCACCTATCTGGAGTAATTCACATGGCCATAATCAATATAAAAATATACTCTTAATTTTCTACATCTGTGTCAGAAGAATGCTTCAAAAGAAAGAAAAAAATGTTTTATGCTATGTTTAGTTATTGCCACTTATTTATTTTACTCTGATATAATGAAAAGAAAATATATGCAAAACCTACCCATCATGAAAGAAAGCTAATACTGATGAGCCTGTGTCGAATAGCTCATGTATGGAGAAATTCTATATTTTCATGACGGTAATGGCAACCTGGGGTCCCTAAGACCGATGGTAAATGCCAATAAAATGACAGAGAACTAAAGAACATTGACTATTGCCTTTTTTCTGGAGAGGCTGGAAACTCCTTCTACCCACAGCTCAGGAGAGAGCTCCAGGGTGCTACTTTCTTGGGAGGAAGATGTGGGGCTGTAGACTTCCTTCCCTGTGCAATCAAGTGTCCCACCATAAAGCTGAGGGTTGTTTTGGCTACCACTGGTCTTGTACAAAACACTTTTTCTTCCCATGATGGTACCTGTACCAGCTACTCTGAGAGCCTTTGAAAAAGTCTCACAAGTGGATTCTTCTGATAGTGTGGCTTGGAAGCAGAAAGCTGTATCCACTTTACTTGGCTTAATCCAGCTGGCAATTGCAGCACTATGAAATACATCTTGTCCTGAGAACTGAACTGTAAGGTAATTCCACTGCTGTGCTAATTGCCATCATGTTTCCAAACATACCCCTTGCCTGTGTCAGCTGAAGTATTTCCATGCCATTTCCCAAAAGCCAGGGTGTTGTAGCAGAGCCCAGCAGGAGCCAGCATGGAAAATAGCTGGCCTTAACATTTCTGCTCTTCTTCTCCCATATAGGGACTTAAAATCCACTGGCAGCAGCAGGCAAGGACCTGCTCACAGCAACGGGGGGAGAATAAAGTGCTGCCATTCCTGTCGGAGCTGTCAGCTTTGATAGTAGAGAGGGGGTAGTAGCGTAGAGTGGAATTAATTTTGGAGTGACTCCATGTGGTGGAATGAGGGCTGCCTTGCTCTGTGATGAATTTCCAGGCAAAATCTGTGATTTTATTTTAAATGTTTGAAGATTATCAGTGGTTGGGCTCTAATCCCTTGAAAAACTGGAGTATCTCCCTGACCTCTGCTATGTGCAAGTAGCAGAGGCACAAAACCCAGCCTTGTGATATATCCAGGGCATTGCATGGACACCACTGTCTTCTGGAGCATGTTTCCTCCACATATATGTGAGTCTGAGTTTGTTTATCTTTCCTGCTACCCAAGAAGTCTCTTTTGTCCCCAGGATTCTTAAGAGCAGAAACCTCTCAATTTCTAATTAATTTTTTCATTGGGATTTTTGAGGAGAGAGTGAAGATATTTAAGAAATAACTTATTCAATTTAGTAAATCAAACAGCTTTAGGGAACAAGGCGGCTCAGATACAATGTGACATAAAAAATAAGATATTTTACTTTGTCTTACTGAATAAAGAGACAAATTCCCAAATGAAAGTCAATAAATCCTTTATTGCTATGTTTTCACCTTTTGAAAGAACTCCTCTAGCCTTCCCTTCATGTCTTTTATTGAGCTAGTTTCCAGAGCAAAAGCAGTCAATTCTGCATTATCTCAGGAGGACAGTTTTAATATTAACACTATCTGCCCTGATCTCTCTTTGTCCAGTTAACATTTCCGTGACCTAGAGTTCAACCCCTTTTACAAAGTAACCTCGGGCTTTGATGGCAGTAATTCTACCTTCACCCCAAGGGGTTCTGAATACACAACCTCCAGGCCCAAAGGAGAAGATTAGCAGACTTTACCCCAATTACTTGTTATTTGGTAGTTGTTAAAAGAGATTTTGGCTCCAGAAAATGAGGCTGTAGCCAGACAGAAGTTAGCCTGAGGTTCAAAAGTCTGGCAATCTTTGGCTCCACAGGCCTATAAAAGCAAAGTGTTGACTGAATGCAAACAGCCTTCATAGTGAGAGGCCCCCTCAGAGTGGGTGACAGCAAGCCATTCCTCACGGGAAGCGGTGGGGGTCGGAGGAGTCCCTCTAATGACTCCTCGATGCCCTGTTAATGGATAGCTCCATTTGATTCTTCTGTCGGTGGGAATGCCAGACTTTGCAATGGCTGCAATGCACAGATTTTCATGTGCACTCTCTGTTCTTGGGGTTTTTTTGAAAGGACGAGCTGTGTTTCATACACAGCCGGGAAAAGTACTCCCAGTGCGGTAGGTGCCTGCAGCTTACTGACCTGCCACTTCTCCAGGTACTACTTTTAGGTTGGTGTAATGAGCACCTATCAACAATTAATGATGGTTGTTGCACTGGGGGGAGGATCAGCAGTGCCTTTAGTGAAGTGAGAAGCAGTCAGTCAGCTCCTCACCTTCAAGCATTAAATGTCGTGAGAGGTCAAAAGGTTTAGCAAGGAATGTAAAGTTTGGAATATTTTTAATTAAGCTACATCCTTTGAAATTCTTTTAAGTCAGTCTTCAAACAAATCAGGTCTTAAATCAACACCCTTTAAAAGCACATTCAGCTCTGGTACATGCCTTCATGCAGTCTCTACTGGGTATCACAGAAAGCAGTTATTTTAATTTGGGGTAATTAAAAAACTCCATTTATTTTTGGGTTTATTTACCATAGGTTGTATAATATTCCTTTTCCCTGAATACTCAAATTCCTTATTCTGTGTAAAATTCGTGTGTTTGTGTCTGAATAGGTTTACTATCTGAATTTACAAATGTCTTAAATGTATGCGTTATGAGGAGAGTTTGGAATATCAATGTTTTGATTAACCTAAAATATGCCTTCTTCATCTTTGTTTGTTTTCAATAATCTATTTTTATGAAATGCCTGTCTCTTAGAGAGTTACTGATTGGGGGATATTTTCATCATCCTATAAATAGAAGCTGCAGTTGACATACAAATAACTGTATTCCGTCACTGGAGTGTAAAGTCCTTTTGAAAACTTTTATTTGCCTAAAAAGATTCAGCAGCTGGCTAAATATCACAACAGACTACATAAACCAGCAAAATCAAACCTGACCCAAACATTTAAAAGACACTCGATGCCATTAGAAGGTAGTGGCTGATTTGGTTTCCATCCTGGCTGTCATTTTCAGGTCATTTTCTGTGTTATTTTTGTGACCAGCACACATGGGATTCAAAAGACTCTTTGCTAACAAAGACCTTTGATCCCTGGATTAACTCTTCTAACACTCTCCTTAAGCAACTAGGAAAATAAAATTATTACCTCATTATCTATTTTGAGAGAATACTTTAACTGGCCTCTGAGAAGAAAGGCTAGAGAGGCCACCCGAGTCTCCATGGTGAGAGCTGATGGTGAGGGGTGGCACCTCTCAGTGTGAATAGTTCAAATTCCAGCTATAAGCCTGGAAGCAAAATCCTTCTGTTGGGAGCTTTGGCCTCTGCCCTGGCTTCTCAAGGGCAGTGACTGCTACCAGAGCAGCTGCCCCAAGGCTAATCTCTGACCCAGACCGAGTGGTCCAAGATTTCTGTATACACTGCGCAGAGTAACTACTCTCTTTAGGGCAGCATGGCCAGATTTGGTGTAGTATTTAGCCCAGGTCTCCTTTGGCCCCATATTGCCCTGAGAGTTAATTATTAAGCATTTGTGATTTACTAATTCAAAGCACGTATTGCCACTTGTGCTGTGCCATGACAATGTGTAGGGGATTTAAGGACACAAGACCTATGGGAGTAACATCGGTCAACTGTCATGGGCTGAGGGAGTTAAACTTGCTGCAGTCCGAGTCCATTTTGTCTGTCTGGAGTGGAGCCTGCAGCAAACTATTCTGTTAACTGTGTCCAGGCTTCCTCTCCAAGGAAACTAGTCATTTTGCTTCAGAAGGGAGTCTGGGAGTGAGTGAACCTATATGCAGCATGAATGATGAGAGGATCAGATGCTGGCAGAAAACAAGGGGCTGAAGTATGTGACTGTGGAGATGTCTGTTAATCTTTGACAGGGGCCTGTTTCAACTGTGGAAAGGGTATCACTTATGCTTGAAAATAACCCACATTCAGTACCTGATGCAGCCAACATTTCCTTAGTTTAAACTCAGATACTCAGTTCTTGGAAGTGAAGCCACTCAGCAAGGGCCCTTACTGGAAGCTTAGCTGCACGTCCCTTTCACTTTGAATATGGTTACTGCACAGGTGAAGCTACATCTGTTGTCAAATTTGGCCTATTCTGGAATGAAGATAGTAATGAAATTATAGCTTGACTGTACTCTGAAGGTATGCATTTTTGCCATTTTTAGCTGGTTCCGTTCTAAATATGTCCCATATCCTGGTTTATGAGAAGCAGAACAAGGAAGCCCGACTTCCTATGGATTTTTATCTGACCTTCCTGCAATAATCGCAGTTTCTCTTAAAAGTCCATTAGACTTCCCCAGTCATGTCTGCTACACATCCTCACATTAATCTTGACTTACTCACAGTTCCTCCATTTCCCTTTGTTTACTGCACCTCATTTAACCCCCATGTCCCTTAACTACAGGCTGAGGTAGCACAGTGCTGCAGATGCTGTGGCCCGTATGCATGACGATTAGAAAACAGAAAGACACAAGGTGATTGTCCAGCCCGAAGGTCTTGTGGGACTCATATTAAGACTTTTCTCTGGTTCGCTTTTCTCTAATTTTCATTACTTGCTTTCCTCTACCAACCTATTGGCTTTCACAAGGCTTGTAGTGTGATCAGGGTGAAATGGAAGTTCCTCTAAGTGTGATTTCTTTATGCCCTCTTATCATGTGTGTATATTCACAGCGAATGTCACTGCAGTATTCAGGAGACACCGATACCACCACATGACCAGTACCAACAGGCACAGTTGAAACAATTAAGCCAAGAGGCTGTTTGTGTGTGTAACAATGAAGTACTGCACATTATTTACCATTTTAGCTCCCCTTACACCTTAAATACTTAAGTCAGCCAAGGTGAATTAACGAATGATAATGCATGTAAAGCAGAGCAATTTAGATACATGTGGTGAAGATCTGGTATCAGTTACAAGTCTCTGAAGTCAGCAGGGTCCAAAATCTGACAGAGTGTATATCCAGAATAACAGCCTCCAGAGTCCTTTTGTGTTTGCACTTTTGATAAGTGGTTTTCTGTGGACAAAGCTGACAATTCATGCTTATTTTTGACTTTGAACATTACAGTTAATGCATGTGAGTGGAGCAAGGTCTATATGCCACAGAGGATTTTAATCATAAAGAAGGAACAAAGTTTCTCTGAGGAGCTTAACTTAAAATCATGATAGAAAACCCTGTCAGTGGAAAAAGCTGCTAATGTCAGCATATTCTTACCTCTTTAACCTGAAATTTTCCCTAGTGGCTAGAGTTATAAGCCTGTGCTTTTTCACATAGGTCTCATTTGAACAAATGGTCATGCAGGTCTCATCTGACACCAGCAGTACCTGTTCCATCACCTAACTCCTTGGGAGACTTCTCATCCTCCTTAATATACTCTGGTAGCATAAAGCCTCTCAGAAAAGCAGTGCTGACCACTTTCTTTTGAAAACCTAGAGATTTAGAAGTCCAGCTTTTCTGTGATGGTTTATATTTCTTACCTAGAAGATCTCAGCATTAGAGATTTCAAACCCAACTCATAAGAAGACCAATCTGTTCTGTCGGTGATGCCACTGTTCAGCAAGGGACTGCGACTGCAATGACTTTGAAACAGTCACTTTGCAGAGCTCTCTTAGAAGGGACAGGCTGACTACTAGGACCACGGAGTCATTCCTTCTCTTTCTCACCAGTCTTTACATCTTTGCTTCGAAGTTTAGCAGAGGGAGATAGTGTCTCCTCAACTCCAGGCTAATTGATAACGTGCATATCCATGTAATCTCGCTTTGCAGGGGAGATATACCTCTAATCCTCTGCAGGCAAAAGAAAGACACTAGAACCACTAGACAGTAATAGAAAAGATTGATTCCTTCTCTAGGGATACCATGAAAGGAAAAAGTGTGTATTCACCTTGTCCACAGGTAAGAATCTAGGGATTTGAGTCTCAAGGGTATTTCAGGACCTTTCCTTGCAGCTGTTGGTCAGGCACAGCTCAAAGAAAAAGTGATTTCAAACACAGATCTAATCTTGGTGTTTCTTACTTAGTAATTTTAAATGACTGACTCAGTAAGTGGGCTGTTAAGATTCCCTGTCAAAGGTGTGTAACTCCAGCAGCCAGTCCTGGACATTCAGGCATCTTACAGACTCGTGTCCCTAAAAGTAGTGTTAGTATAATTTTATCCTGTATTTCTAATAGGTGCTTAAGCCTGAGCAGAGGACATAAGCCAAAATCTGAGAAGCGGCAGAGAGAACCTCACTGGAAAAACTTGTTAATTTCTGTAGTGCAATTAGGCACAGCAGATAACTCTAAAACATAGTCAGACCATTCAGTCTATAAATCAACAGAGCCCAAATCACTTATCAGAAAGGAACATGAGGTCTATAAACAACAGCTCCTTGCCACGGACAAGTTAAATCATTGATAAAGATCTGAAACACATAGTGCATCAGAGGTTTCCTTCTTTAAGCTCTCTTGTGCATTTGCCCATCTCCTTTCTTACATGGTCCCTTGTACAACAGAAACAGAATGCCTTTTTTTTGTAGGACAACAGAAGCCTTTATTCAGAGAGCCAAAATTAACGGGCTTGAGTGCCAAGAGTCCTTCTGTAGCCACATCTCTTCTGTGTTGTAGGAAGTATTGATGGCCTTTTGTTTGTCATTTCAGCTGTGCAGGCTAGAAATGTATGTGGCTTCACTGCATACTTTCTATTCCAGGCATGAATCCCATTGGCATTTTACACGCAGGAGTCCCTGGTAGCCTCAACTGAAGTTTTCTAGGGTGAAAGTGAAGGTTTATTCAATGGCTGGAATGCTATCCAGGCCTTGGGAGATCGTTTGTGATCTCATCACAGAATTTCTGTATTTTTTATCCAGTAATTCATGTAACTTTTTTTTTTCCAATTATTTTCAATTACTTCAAGGGTAACAGCCCTTCTCACAACACCAGGAATGTTCACACATGACATGAAGGTCAGCAAAAGAGAAGACTGTTAATGAACATAAACTGTACAAAAATTACTGCTGGTATCTGAGTCCTTCAAATGACCTGTGAGAGTTCTTGCTTTTACAAGTAAACCACACAAGTGCCTAGCAAGACTATAGATCTGAACAGAAATATTGGTGATACCAAGAAAGATTTATTGAAGAAACACCATTATCACTATGGTTTCTACCCTTGTAAAACTTTTTAGTATTCACAGAAGATAATCTCAGGTTTGACTGTTAGCAGGAATAAGTCAAAAGTATGAAGTACCTTATTTCTCTCCTTTGGGAATACTTGTGCATCAGTCAATGCAATGGGCTACATTTTTGAAGGTAAATATGGGGTAAATGGGAAGGGAATGAAAAAAGAATTGGTTTCATCTCTCCAATGCAGTTCATACTGTGTGGTGCTGCAGGAAGTGAAAATATTCTGGCAAAGATTACATCTATCTTACCTCTGGCTCACAGTCTGATTGCTAATCTGTTCTTCAACTTGCTGCTGCCAGTCATCAGCCTCAAGGGCTGGTAGAAAAACTACAGCTGGGCCCATGAATGACCCAGATTCACCTATCTACTCATCAAAATCGCCCCAGGAGATTTTAAGTGAAGTGAAGGCTGAAGTCAATGTATATAAGATTTCAGGATGGAAGTGCAAATCTCTGCTATCTCAGATGGCCACATTGTATTCTCTTCTTTACAAACTCTTTAAGCTCTGCTGCAAAAATAACGCTCCACACTTGCAGGAAAAAAGCTGTTTCTAGGTCATAACATTCTGGTGGTTACAAAATTTTTCCTAATTTCTAGGCTATGCCCATGTCCAGTTTATACTTGTCCTTAATCATACTGACATCATCTAGCTCTCTTACTTTTCTCTTTCCTCTGTTTAACCCCTGAGGTGCAGAAAACATATCACCTCACAGTTCTTGTTTTGTTAGAAAAGTTAAGAGCTTTCAGTTGCTTGTCATTACTTTGTTCACTATATTTCTTTCATCTTGCATTCATATTTCTTGAACACAAGCAATCAGAACTATATACAGAGGAGATTTCACAAGAACAATGACATTAATAGTTTTTTATATCTCTGTGAAAAAAGATTTATGGGGATTGTGCTTACTTTCTTCACAGTCAGATCACACTGATGGATCATAATCACCCTGTGAGTAACTGATGCCTTCAGTTATTTCTCCCTCTCACTTATTTCCAAGTAGTGTGTTTAAGAGGAAAAAAAAGCTTATTAGTAATTGAAAGGCTTTGCAATAATAACGTTGCATTTTATGCCATTTCTAATACTCTAGCCCTCAAATTTGTCCAGTTTTTCATTTAAAATAGCCTGTTCCCTCTCTGTAATGACAAATACTTTAAAATAAGAATTGTTGCCAGCTTTCAATAGCTCATTTCTATTTCTGTGCTGAATTCTCTGGTGACAGTATTGAACTAGATAGGCCTTCACTGATCTTTTAGGAATTTCTTTCCTAGTCTTCCTTTAGCCAGAAGTTCCCCTGTCAACACTATCAATTATCTCTCTGCTGAATTAGTAATTTCCCAGTGAACTCCTCCAATGATTTACTCAGTTTTCATTCATCCTGAAAGACAGTTATCAAGAAAAGATGCCTGGCATGGTAAACACATGTTGCACTTTATTTGATTTCTTCATTTTTTCCCACATGTCTAACTAATGTTTATATACTATTTAGATACTATTTAAATACTATTTAGATACTATTACTGATCCAATGAAAACCATGGAAAGTGTTGGTATTTGATTCTAGACAAAGGTGGATTATCTAGAAGTTGGAATCTGTTTGTAACTCCTTAAGCTGGGAGGCAGTACAAAACAGTGAGGCAACTTTTTCCCTGCATTGGCTTTCCCACATCCACTCTCTTTGTGTGACTTTATTTTATGATCTATGCAAATGTCACCTTTAGAAAAATATTTCTTTCAAAAAGAACAGTACTCTCTTCAGGTGTAATAATTAAACACTACTCTAAAGATCTCAGAATATGATACTGTGTTTGCTTTCTGCTCTGATCCAGTGTGTCTCAGTGACACCAATTTTAGGTACTTATCATTAAGAATTTATGGGGTGTTCTTTTCAAGAGCCCTGATGACACTGAATAAATGAGACATTTGTCTAGATATTGGTGCTCAATTAGGACTCATAATGCATTCTATTGCATTACCCAATGGGGCTATGAATTACAGGAAACAAACCTCCAGTCTGGATGGCTCCAACAAAATAGTTGTAAAATCCAACCCTAGAAGAGCTTCACACATAACTAAACCGTGATCTGCTAATTGATCTTTAGGGATCACTTTAGTTCCCACTGAAATTAATGGAAAGGTTCCTGTCTATTTTGCTGAGAGCTGGGTCGTGGCCTGAGAGAGAAAGATTAGATCAGATATATTTATGGGAATGAATAGCAATTAAAACTAACCAACAAGAACAATAACAAAAAAAAAATAATAGAAGAAATGCTTGTGCTAAAAGACTGTGTAACCCACCTTGCTTCAGAGGTACTGCCTTTGATAAAAGTGACCCCATCATCTGGGGAGAAATTCGTTTAACTAAAGAAGGGTCTTGTTATGAAACTTCTAATTTCCCTGTTTAGCAATTGCTAAGGTGGATGTTTTGAGAATCAAATAAGCAAAACCAAATCAAATATTATCCACTGGCTGAGTGTTGTGTGTAAGCAAGGATGGTGACTCTTTCTTCACCATCACACCAGGACCTTGAGCTGCTACAGTTCGAATTAAAGAGCCAAATGCCTGTGACCAGAGCCTGCAATACATATAACTTCTGGGTTTTGTCATAAAGAGGAATTTGCACCACTCATTCATCAGAAAGTTAAATAGTCTAATCAGAAGTGTGTAGAACGGTCTAATTTGCATAAGCTCACAGAAATTTAAAATAAACATTACGTATGTGGAAAGGAACAGGAAGTAGAATGTCCTTTAGAAGCCAGCTGTCTGTTTACTGCCCATCTTATAATGAAGCTGTTTGTTTTTAACGTGAATATTACTTGTAATCTCAGCTACTCAGGTAATATTGTATACATGGGATATTAACATGTTTTATGTCATCAGTGCTTCTATGTTTAGGCACATCTCTATTCGTGGTCATTCTCTCCTTCCTGAGAAATAATTGAGATAAAGAACCATAGTAAGCCAGCTACTGTGAAGTTTGGAAAGGCATCAAGATCAGGGACCCATTGTTCTTGCTAGGTGGACCGATGAGGAGCCGAGGTGTGACAATCAACAGAAAGTGAAAATATTTGATTTCAGATGAACCAAATGATGAAGACAATAACATTTTTTTACCTTTATCTCTTTATAAATGGCAAAAGCAATTTATCCCATGTGGAAGATCTCATCGTGGTTCTGGCACTCACACAAGAGCGTGCATGCCAGTGAAGTCCCACACCACGTATCCTTGAAGGACATATTCTTTTCGGGAGGCTGGATGTCTTTATCAGGTGTATTTACCCACAATGTGTAACTCCTGACTCAGAGAGCTCATTTTACAACTTTGCTGAGAACATATGGGGAGTGCCTGGGTGTGGGATTGCTCTTCTGTCAAGAAAACAACCAAAACAAAATTTATAGCAAGGAGTGTTCAACACAGGTATCCTGTGTGAATTAATGTCCTGTATGGGATGAAGGCCAGTTACAGCCTTGGCTTGTTATTTCCTAAAGTGCTGTGGTTCAGTGTGTGCGTGTGTTTATTTTGCATTTCTACAAACAGAAAGTGGAAGTCCAAGCTAGTTGACATAGTTTGATAGGTAGTTCACCAGTTCAGCAAGTCTGGCCATTAACTTTTTACACAGAGATATGCATACCTGTTTGACCAAATTCCACCTGTCCATCTGCTGCTGGTTACAACTGGTCACAGGTCAGGCTGGCAGGCTTTGAAGCAATGCTGCTATTTCTGAGGCTACTTGAACCTTCGACGGACCAAACTGAAAGAAACAACATAAAGGGCTGTAATAGTCCCAGTGGTGTATGCCACAGGCTCCTGGGGCAGACCTTTCTGTGCATCCTAACAATACTCATGAAAGCTGTGACATCAACATCCACACACTGCAAGAGGGAAGAGTGGCTGGGTTAATCTGGATTCTGTGAAAACTGCCCATTTGGCTTATCACAAGGCTATATTCAATTTGTGGGGTCAGAAGGTATGCTAAAGTGTAGGGTTCACAGCTAAAGCTGTGTGTTGTGCGGTTTTTCAGCTTCCTGGAGAGTTGCTTGCTGAGCAAGTGGATGTCAGGCTTTCCAGGTTAGGCTCTGCCAGGTGGGACACTCAGCCCTTTCAGCAGGCCAGCATGTCCACAGGCCAGTGGTGCTTGGACCATGTGAATGGATACAGTGGCACAAAAGCAGAAGCAGAGCCACAGGGCTCGAGGTGTTTCTTCCCACCATGTAAAGCAGGAAGAATTGAAGGTATAACAGGAAGAAAGAGGCAAGTGTTAGGCGGCAACCACTGCTTTTCTATTTTCCTCCCAGAAGAGGACAGTGCACCACATGCCAAGCACCCCATCATCTGGTCCTTGGACATAGACAGCGGGGATATGGGCTTTAGACCATAACAACCCTGACATGGCAGGGACTCATGCAGAATCTCCCCCTTAAAATCAAACAGAATTTGCAGGCTGACATTTTACATAAATCCCAGTATTGGATGGACATCTGTGGTGGTTCAGTTGTCCCAGGTTCAGGGCAGGGGTGGCCATTGGGAGGATGGTACATGTACGCAGCTGGGAAGTAGCTGTGTAAGCCACCTGTGTTTTACCTCCTGGAAAAAGTGTGTCATGGCCCTAATCTTCACCTTTTAAAGAGCCTTTAAAAATTTCAGATTTTTGACTAGTATTTTAATGTGTTTTGAAACTTCTAATAAACTGTTGACATCATGATGTCAATTGTATTATTTGGGAAAGAAGCTTAACCCAGTGTCAAAAACTGAATACATTTGTTGAGTCTGTTTTTAATCTTTAAACGTGAAATGTAAATATGTTTCTAGACAGTCAGAAAGGTGATCATCTCTACTCTCTCCTTCTAAGGTAATGTGCTTTCCTAATAAAGTTATTTATAGATAAAGGCTGTTGAAGTGTAGCACAGACAGTCTGCCTACATATCATGTAAAACTGCTTGCTGGAGTAATTACACGTTTTTCTTAAAACAATGTGACAATGGAGAGATGGCTGAGTACTATGCTAGTGGTTGCTTGTCTGCTTGCTTGCATGTCCCAGAAGCTCAGTTCAGCTCCAGATGTACTGGATCTGAAGGATCTTGCCATGCTGTGCTCTTCCTTTACAAATTTTTGCTAAATGATTCTGATTCACAGCTTAAAGCAACAAGTCTCATCTGATAAAGCAAGCTGAAAAGCAGCCCCACTCTCTAGAGTCATTAAAGTCATTGTAAGAAGCCCAAAAGTGAGCCAAACAGATGGCTGGGAAGTGATGCAGAGCACCACTATGTGTCTTATAGCTGAGAAGTTTTGTTTGGAACCTGTGCATTGATCCTCAAATCAAATACTTTGTGGGTTCACTTGAGGTGTTCCTGGATGCCTTTTGGAAATGGTTATTAATCTCCTCCCAGATAAAGAAAGATTAAAAAGATAAGGATTTGTGTTTAAAAAGGAGCTGGGTCTTTTGGAAGAAGTTCAAATGTCATATATGGTGAAGGGAAGAAAAATTTGGAACCATAATTCCCTATTTGTAGCATTTTGGAAATGAGAACATAACCAAATAAATATCTGGGTTTAAAGCACACACAAAAAAGGAATTGTTTTCACACAACGTGTTCGTGCATAGTGGAACTCACTGCCACAGAATATTCTGGAAGCAAAAAGCTTACATGTGTTCAAAAACAGATCAGACAAATTCTTGCAAGAGCACCCTTGCCTACTATATGGAACCTCTGGCTCAGGAAGTCCATGAGCTGAGTGTCAGAAGCAGGCTGGATACCTTGGGGAAGAAATAATTGCATGTAATTCTGCTATTCCTTAAAAACCTTTTGCTATATATTATCTAGATTGGTAAATTGGGCTTGATTGACTTTTGATCAACCAAAGTGCATCAGTTCTTATACTGTGATGTTCTGCTATCTGTCTACCAAAGAAACAACTTCATGCAGAGAATATTTTTATAACTAGCAAAGAAAATGTAGAAAAATAGCAGACTGAAAACTGAAAGACGCAGAGTCTCAACATAAGTAACTTATGACAAACTAGGAAATATCTGTCATTTGAACTGATACCGTGAAAAATTGTTGCTAAACAGATAGATAGATAAAGGGATCTTAGAGAAATCAGCTGGAAAGTTAAAATGTGGACTTTGATCAAGAGTATCCCAGTAAACCAAGACTACAGTGGGTAATCGTGCCTAAGCAAATATCTAACTTAATACTGTTAACCATTTTGTTCAAGGGTGGGGAAATAAAGATGAAAGAGAATTCTAAAAACAGCAAAACTGGCCAGGGGAAAAAAATAGATTAGAGAAGTCCTGTTTCCAGCAACTAGGAGAGAAAAGGATAAGTAATTTGAGATGAATTTAAAAAAGCAAACAAGATTAAAAAATCCCAAACCAAGGGCAACAATAAAACGCAAGAATACTCACCTATCTTATTTTTTCTCTGTGTTCTATATGCTTGCTACCTTTGCTGAAAATTATTAATGATGGTAGATTTGAAAGTTGTTTTTCAGATTGTTTTAAACACAGTTCAGGAACCAGATGTCAAAGGATACAGGAAAACATTGAATCTTGTCTGGAATGACCTTAAAGATAAAACAATGAAAAAAAAGAAGCAGTAGTACAATGAAAGCATGATCTATGGGTTAAGGTATTGGGTATGCTTTGAGTGACTTTCCTGAGTAATCACAGTCAAGTCTGTAGTGTATTTGTCCTTTAGGCTCCTGTGTGTGTGGTCTGTTTGTACTTCTTGAGGTAGGACCACCAGTCAGCCTTAGCAGACTCACTTTAGCAGTGTCATGGGGGCATAGCTGTAAACCAGGTGGTGCTAAGAGAAAGAAAGACTGCACAGGAATCAAAAACACATCAAGTCATTTTTCTTATAGGAAAACAGGAAACATCTGAAAGAGGTTGTCAGGCTTCCAAAAGGTGGCAATGTCTTTGTTTGTAAAGACCTTGCTAAAACATTACAGTAATTTTCACCATATAAGGCAAAATAAAGGAATAGATATATGAAAGATTTATTTTCGCTCCATGGGAAGAAGAATTACTCAAAGAATTTGAGATCTTACCAGAAGAAAGCTGAAAAAAAAGCAAAATCTGGGAGAAATAATAAAGCTCTTATGCCAGAAAGACTTCTTGTTGTCCCCAGGCAAAGGAACAAGTTTAAATACTTTAACCATCCTTTCAAGAGAGGGATGTTTCATCATTCTCCAGAAGCTAATCTTTTTTTTTACCATGTTATTTGCATCTATGGAATAGCCAGGGAACTGTTGACTGGAGTAACTATCTTATTCAGGGAAAGCTAAGCTGTTCCAGTAGATCACAGTTAAAGCACAGGATAAATTATGATTTCATTATAGCTATGAAATATGAAGTCACACATGACTAACTAGAGGAATTGCCAGAGAGAATTTCAAAAGAAAGCCACCCACTTCATAATACTGGATTTCTACAAAAGTTTTCTATGGAGTGTGAGTGGAAAAATTACGCTACAGATTTGTCTGGACAGCACAGGTACATGAGCTAGCTCTGTGTGTGACTTACCTGGGGACGCTGGCAGCAGCACAGCTATTAGCACAGTGTTGTGCCCCTGAATCAGGGCTAATTATCCCAAGGGGAGTATTGAAGTACCATAACAACACAACGCTACTTCCATTTTGGAAAGTGTATTGTTTAGCTCACTCTGGACATCTCTGACACTGCAGTTAAGTCAATGACCCTCTGAGGTTAGAAATTAAATATGTGCAAAGAGTATGAGTAAGTGTCTGGATAATTTCTATTAAGGGACTTCATGTAGAAGATATCTCAAAGATATCCCAAAGATATAACAAAGATGAAGTCTCTAGAAGTAGAAAAAGGTATGATTATGGGACATTTTTTGCTGTTGTTACAAGACAAGTATTTGTCTCATTTTTCTCTGGAGAAGACATATGTTGAAGTTAAGCAAAAGAAATTAATAACTGGCATAGGGGAGACAGGGTTTTTTTTGGTGCACTTAGAAGATACTTTACCAATTCTAGATTCAGTTTTAGGGATTTTTTTCCAGATAAGGATGAAGTTTTTCCAACTAAGTTAGCTCAAGTTACTCAGCATAATTTAATGGAAAACTGCCATCGCTTTTGCTATAGCCCAATATCTCCTGCTCAGCTCTAGTCATTTGGGCAGCTAAGAAGAAAAGTTTGATTTTTAAATCAAACCTTGCTGTTGTTCCTGTGATGTCAATTTGCTGGACTTGCACTTCATCAAGTTGTTCCGTTTATTCGGAGGTAGGGTCAGGCTTCAGAACATTGTTGGTGTGGCAGTCATGGAGCATAGCTGGATAAATGGGTTTTGTATTTGGAACAAGCAGAGTTGCTTTGATAGGAAGTACCAAGACAGTTGAAGGAAGGAAGAACTGACTGGATTGAGTTAACTAGTTGAAAAAGTAAAGAGAAAACCAGTAGCTGTGTAGTAGTCTTGGGGAGTCTGACGTACTGGTCAAGATGAAGTCTGGGCCATTTTTTCTTGCATTTCCATCTTGGAAGAACTGAAAATTTTACAAGTAAAATTATACCTGGAGTAGATGATGAGACTTTGTTTCTGGTTAACTAAAATTAAGTCAAACTGCTTTGTTCATGACCAAAATGCATGGGTATATGTGAGGAGGGTGTGTGTATTTTACCTCAGTGTGACTCATCTCTTGTAGCTGTGATTATATCTGTTAAATCGTTCCTCCAAATTTCCCAAATGGATATAAACTTTCATAGGTTTAAAATTAAAGAGCTACCACAAGTTATTAAAGCTGAGGTGGTTAACATCTATCTATGGCAACAGAGAAGATTCGGTAGACTGCTCCAAGAGCAATACAAAAAAGTCAACCTATTAAAAAAGAGTAGGGAAAGCAGTTGTCTGAGAAAAGTAAAAGGAGGGGAGGCCAATGCTTCTAAATGAAGAGTAAGAAAGATGTTAGAAGGCTGTTGGGAGTCATGTTAGAGTGAAATGAGAGGAGTTATCCTATTAAGATGATTTCTTTAAACAGGGCTTTAAAATTACATACTGTAGGGTTCTCTGGAGAGAGGGAACTAGCATTTGCCCTCAGTTCTCAACAGAAAATGAAAAAATCTAGAAAGATAAAAACACAGTTAGACAAAAAAGCCACCCCAGGTCAGGCTTGATGACCTATTATCACAAAACGTGCTGTAACCTTCTAGATCACAATAACAAACAAAATGTCAGTAACTGTGTGAGGCAGATAAAAGTCCCAAATATGTTTTGGACGTTAGTAACACTAGCAAGTTATGGTAACACATTAACTTGTGGTTTAAAGAGCTATTGAGACATATTTCCATGAGCCGGTACCGAAACTAATTTCTGGTTTTGTGTTAAACCAATAGCTACAAACCCAGTACAAACTATCAGATTGGTAGCTTAGGGATACTTGCTGTAAAGCTGCATGCCAAGACACATAGCTGGGGAAATGACAGGTGTTACTGTTCAGTGTGTGTCATCATTTGGAGCCTGCCTGATGCAAGTTTCCTGACACCTCATGTCTTGGAATTGCTACAAAAAATCTTTGTCCTCAGATATCACTACACCGATTATTTCTCATCACATCATACAGCAGAGATGAAAAAGGGAATCTCAGGTTTTGCTTCTTTTTTGTTTCCATGGACACAATTTTCTAATTCTGTAAGGCATCAAGATCTGCTGCCTTCATTAACTTCAGTCTTGGAACAAACTTCCCATCAGATTTTACAAGTCATTGAAATAATTTGGGAAAAAAAGAAATAGAAAAGAAAACAAACACAAGACTGGAAATAAATCACATGCTACAATTCCAAGTAAACAGGAAATGGTAGGTTGAGACAGAATAGAAAATATTATTTAATACATTGTCTTAGAGGGAATTTTATGAAGATGTAACACTGCAATTTAATATAAAAGCTCTCTTCTGATGTTTTTTGAAGAATGATTTTAGATTTTTTTTTTTTTTATTTGCACAGCTTGTTCCATATACTCTTGTGCGCCTTGCTAGTCAGCAAGCTGTGGCAATAAGACAGTTGTGTTCATCAAAAAAATAATAAAAAAAAATAAATAAAATTAAAATAATAAAAAAAAAGTTGTTCAGGAATTTTCATCTGGAATGCTTTCCTACACTACAACTTGTTAAAGTAACTCTCAGCAATTTCATGTAATTTTACTGTTTTACTGTTTCTAAGCGTTACTTCTTCATATGTGTAGAAACTATTGTTCTTCATGACAGACTAAACCTGTGGCTGGGCTGACATTTAAGAAAGCAAACTTCTAGTGTCCAGTTGAGCAATGAGGTGTTGACTAGCCTTAGGTCTGCAGCAGCCACAGAAAGAGCTGGCAGGGCCGAGGAAAGGATTTGTTCATTGAATAGCAGGGCCACGTGAACACAATAGGGTCAGGTTCCATCTGCACTATTTGCTGCAGAGTTTCCTTCCTTCCCTGTGCTGTGCATCTGCTGGGAGCTGCTGTTTGCCAGCTGCCGATTCCCACTGTCCCCCTTTTGCCAAAAACCAGCTGAGGTAGGTGGGATGTATTGGAAAATTGAGCTCTGGGAAAGAATAGACTCTGGGCAGTGAGCCAGAAATAACAGGGATGAGGGAGAGGTGAATGAAAAGGTGTGTGACTTGGTGTGCATTAGAGAGTTCAAGTTCACTTTTGCAAGGGGTGTCTTGGCTGAGAGTAGAGGACAGGAAACTGAAGGATTTAGAGACAGGAACAAATAGCATTTACAACAATGACATGAATACTAAGTAAATTTTGAATTTTGCAATTATATTGAAAAAATATTTCTGTCCAGTGTTACAGTTCAGTTACAAGAGTAAATGCTAGACAGTGTTTGAAAAAAATTTTATGCCACAGCTGCTTATTTGGCTGCGGGAAGATTTCTACATTAGGAAAATCCAAACCATATCCTTCAGGTCTTGTGGATAGTGAGTGTGCTAAACATTGTTGTTTCTTTTACTCTTAACTTTATAAACAGATGATTAAATCTAAAATTTAAGGGTCTTTTGAGATGAGTAAATATTTCTGAAATTGATATTCTGAAAGAAGAATTCTGCTTATTCTGTGCAGGGCCAGAAGTTGCACTCAATGAGCCTTGTGGGCTCCTTCCAACTTGGAATATGCTGTGATTCTCTGAAGAGTTTGGTTCTGACTAAAGAAAAAGAAGTAATGGCCCAAAGGTTAATTTTTTTTTTTAATTTTTGCAAGTGGCATTACAGTGCCTGAGAGACTTAGAGCAAAACTCTCTCTTCAGTTAAAATTGTCATTTCTTCTCATCAAAATGTGCACTACAAATTGGCATCAACCCAGCCCAGCAAAATTCACTTAATGGAAGCTTTGTCTTGTTCCACAGAGGCTTACTTCCCTTCTCATGGCATTCCAGATACCCAAAGATTTATCAATATTGCTCAAAGCAGCTGCTCCATTTTGGATATTCCTTACTCACAGCGTGGTCTGGTTGTCAAAATCAGCCTACCCTTATGGAGTCCAGTACTAATAAATATATCCAATGCCTCTAAACTTAAAACTCAGAAGTTTTGTACTGAAGAGGCAGATAGCATCAATACCTCTCAACCCCCTAGAAAATGTGTCACAATTTTATCTTATCTTTGTCCCATCTCCTGAATCAGCAGACATTGAGTTTCTCCTGGGCAGGAGAGTAAGAACCAGCTAAAATGTGTTCAGCAGCTGGTTACACTCATGCCTCCACCTTGGAGGACCTGAGCTGCTGCTGACAGCTGAACTCTGTTTTGCAATCCTCCCTTCCCTGATTCATCTTGCAAACCACAGAGGAGGCCACAACCACTACTTGAACAAACTTATACACACAGAAATGTTAAGTGGACATTTAGAACTCCTGTTTTGGGACCGACTGGTCTGCAGAGGTATGAATGAAAATGCATGCACATTTACTGTTTTTAAAGGTGCAGGTTGTATTTCCACTTGTAATTTTTGTATGTGTATGCATATGTATGTGCATGCATACAGTTATGTGAATGTACAGGAATATTAAACTTACAGCATGCAATTCATGCAATAGGGTGTCTTAAGCCTAAAAAACCAGAAGTCACTGAAATGTTGTTTAGAAGAGGCTTTGATGCTCATTGCGTACTGCTACCCATACTATAGGATTGTGTGTTGCCACCACCAGCTCAGGTCAACCATGACTGTTTAGCCAACTCCTGAAAACTTCCAGGGATGAAGATCCCACATTCCTGTGGGCAGCATTTCTCTAGTACTTCACTGCTCTTCTTGTGAAGAAGTTTTTTCTAAAATTCAATCTCAGCCTGTGTCCATTGCCTGTGATATTTACAGGGAAAAATTATTAGACATGAAGGACTTGTAGCACATTTTGGGCTCTAGGTTGATAGAAACCTGTACTTTAACACAAATAAAACATCAGCCCTCTCACCAGCTGCTCCATAAATGGCTGAAATAATCATGGATGTTCTAATTGTGTATGTGCTACTCTAACCACCTGGGACTTTGGAAAAACAGGTTTGAAAGTGTGAGCATGTGATATCTATTTCCTTTAAAATCATAATTGTTCCTGACTTGAGTTTATTGTGCCAAATGCAGCAGGAAGCGAATGTCAATAAAGGGGTTTTAACTGGATATAGACACTGCTGAGGTACACAAACATTTATTAGAGGTAGTCATGGTAACTAGAACAATGCATTACACAGACCAATCATGCAATCTTTATAAATGTAGCAAGTATTCCACCATTCCAAAAGCAGAAACTTTTGACTATTTCATGTTCTGAATTGGCTATTCAAAACTGTCAAATACATTACTGGGAATAAATCTTTAAAATTCAAAGGATAGTTAAAACTAGTTTCAGGATTACTTAAATTCAAGAATTAATTTGAAGTTCACATTTCAGAGAGTGGGAACTATCTCATTCTTCATCAAAAAAATGATAACCTGAGTTAAAACCTCATAGACAAGTTATGAAAATATTTCAGGATCAGTTTATCTTGGATTTATAAATTTTAAGGAAAAGGTAAAAGTACTTTTCAGAATGTTTAAAATAATTTTCCCCTTAGGAACATGAAAACCCCTGTGGTTTCTCACTGAATTTTACTTTGCCCTGTATCACCTATGAATGCTGGCCTGTTACTGGTAGGTGCTTAAGAAGTCAAGTTGACAGATTTGTCACTAATCACAGAAAAACAACAGCACAAGCATATTGTCTTAGAGGGAATCTCCTTCATTCCAATTATGCTCACTCATTTTTGCAAGACCTTACACTGCTACTAGAAATAGAGGCGATTTTTGCATCTTTCAAGCTGAAGACTGCCCTTTTAATCTCTTAAATCTGAAATTAGACTGATGAGATGCGTGATGTGTGGGTGTGAAAGTGCATGTAAGGACATAACCCTGCAATTCCCATCATCTTTCTTTAGAGCTGAACACTGAATTATGCACAGCTTCCAATCTTCAAGTGATTCAGATGTTCAAATCCTTGATGGTTATTGTTCTTTCAACCTGCTTCTAGAAAGAACTAGATATTGGCACTCTGCACTTCTCTACAAGTGTGCCACCTCTGTGTTTGCTGTTGTTGGGTGAGCCAAGAGAGGAACTGATGCATTACAGAAAAATGCACTGGAGTTGAAATTTAAGTGAGAGGTTGGTGGAAAACCCTAAAGAATTAGACTGAAAAAAGGGGGAAACGGGAGAGTGCGGAGGTATTGTAACACTCCAGTGCCAGGAGCTGCAAGCTCATGGGCTCAGTCACGAGTTTAACTTTAAAATATATATTTAGAGTTCTTTAATACCTCGAGATAGTGTCAGGAGAATAAGCCACAGACTTGTTCTCAAGAAGTATTTTTTTATTAATAATTTAGTGAAGAATATAGGGAAACTTGGCAAAAGTTCAAAAGGGCACCACACAAACGAAACAAAATGTTCCACCACAATACCAATGCAGCACACACTATTCCACAACACTTAAGTCAAAATACAATCCCTCCAGCTCCAAGCAACCCAAAGCTTTAAGAAAGGTGCAAAGAAAGAGAAGCAGAGGGAGCAAGAAGAGAGAAGAAGAAAGAGGGAGAGGCCGATCATAGAGCTACCAATGCAACCTTGTGGCAGACCAGCTTTTGCACATCCAGATGGCAGGGCCATGACATGTGGCACCCCTGTGGCTTGGTTTTATCTGCTCTGGTCTCTATGGCCAACTTTCCCAGGTGGGGCCTCGGATCCACGGCCACTCTGGGGTTCCAGGTCAGGGTGAGGGGTCGTGTTCTCACTGTCCCTGCCAATCTGAGCCTGGGTCAGGGGTTCCAGGAGCTGCGGTGTGTCATAGCTTTTCCAGGCTTTTGTGACTGACAGTTGCTCCTGGACTTCCCCATGTGGACTCCAGGGGCTGCCATGATGGATGCACCACCACCGCACTTCTGCGTCGTTCAACTCATCCCTTCCCCCACCACTCACACACACACTGACCCAACAATTGTTCTGACCCAACAATTACTGATCTGGTGTCTAACAGGTACCAAGAAGAAACACAATGGACAGAAGGGCTGTACAATGATAAGGGAGATCTGTAAAGAGGAAGTCTGGCAGGCACAGACTTGGCTTTGCTTCAGTGGCACCAAACAGTGGGTGTAATTTTCCTTGTGATGACCTCTATTGCAGATCTAAGTCCAGTGCTTGTAAAGGGCTTTTTAGGGAGGATTTTACTTTTGGGGGAAAAGTTTTTATTTTTTTGGGGATGCTTATTCTTAGCTCCATAGTCATCTGATGTCACTCCACTACAGCCCTGTTGTCTAAGATCAAACTGCACCAAAGCATGCAAATATAAGCGGTGCCTGCGAAGTAGAAGTATTTTCATTCCTTCTGGCTGCAGACACATGAATGAAGTTTAATTGTTTTTGCCCTCCTGTCTTTCCCACTTGAACTAAGAGCCTGAGAGTTGACAGCAATTTGACTGAGTGTTGCAGAGCAGGAAACTGGGATTTCTTCAGTGGTAACCAACAAAAACCTCCATGTTGATTGACATAAAATTCTAGTTTATACCTCATGTTTTGGCATGCAGCTTGCCTCACAGGTGCCTTTGACAACAGTTCACTGTGAATGACCCATCTTCTGAAAAGCCTCTATGGAGGCAGCTGTTTCCAGGTCATAGAATCATAGAATCTTAAAATGTTAAGGGGTTGGAATGGACCTTAAAGATCACCTAGTTCCATCCACTCTGCTGTGGGCAGGGACACCTCCCTCTAGACCAAGTCACTCAAGGCCTTATCCAACCTGGCCTTGCCGGGTTGGGGCATCCACAACCTCTCTGGCAACCTGTTTCAGTATTTCATCACCCTAACAGTAAAATTCTTTTTGCTAATATATAGTATAAATATCTCCTTTTTCAATTAGTACACATTACTCCTAGTGCTATCACTGCAGTTCCAGACAAACAGTCCTTCTCTGGCTTCCCTGCAGATATCTTCAGGTACTAGAAGGTTGCAATGAGGTCTCCAGGCAACCTTCTCTTCTCCAGGCTGAACAGCTCCAAATTTCTCAGCCTGTCTTTGTAGGAGAAGTGCTCCAGTCCTCTTATCAACTTCATGGCACTCCTCTGGACTTGCTCGAAAAGTTCCATGCCATTCTTATGTTGGGGGTACCAGAACTACGTGCAGTACTGCAGGTGGGAGTGTGCCTCCCCGCAGGAGGAGGGCAGTGTAAGGTTGAACAAAAGCATTTCAGGTCATAACAAAAGCCTTTCCTGGTTGATTCAGGAAAGAATCTAGTCCTTCCAAGTCGTGGTAAAATATTAGCATCGATTAGATGTAGCACCTACCATGTCTACCATGATCCACTAATCTACAATGCAGGAATTAACTGTGCCTAAGGGAGCTCTTAGGTGATGAACATCACTCAGCATGTTGGTCAGTATGATGCTCACTAATTGATTCCTGTGCTGCGTCAAAAAACATTACCTTCAATAAAATGAATTTTTTTCACTCTGGCCCCTGTTGTAACTCCTACATGACAGCCTAACCTGCACCAGGACTCTCCTAGGCTCAGAGAAAGGAGGTGTAAGATCTTAAGAGCAAATCTTAACACAAATTTATCACTGTTGTTTTCCTCGGCCTGCAAGAAAAATGAGGACAAGTATTGTATGCTTATGAAAGTGCAAAATCGGAAAATGAGGTTTAGATTCAGGAAAAAGAGTGCAGAAAGTTTCCTAATTATTACAAAAAGAAGCTGAAATACCTCATTTTTGATAGCAACTACTGTGAATGGAGGTTTGAATAACTTGGTTCAACAGGCCCTTAGAATGATGCCATCAGCTAGCACTGCTGGGCTCGGGCTCCCATAACACTGTAACAAATACAGGATTGTTTGACAGCTTCACTAGGGTAAAAAAGTGCCCAGTCTCCCACAAAATGAGGGTAAGATATAAGCAGACTATGTGATTAGAGTTGCTGTGCGTATTTGCACCAGAGAGTACTAATAATTATTAGTAACAAAAAAACCACTATGTTACAGCTATTGCTAAAAAGTGGCAAATATTTTTTTGATAAATAATTTCAAATGAAAAGTAAAGTAAAATATTACAAGTAAAAGTTTTGATGACATGGTGTCACCATGACTTTTCATTAGCTTGAAATGATGAATAGATTTCAGGCTACAAGATTTCTGATGGTTACTCTGAATGTTTGAAAAGCTGTGTGTGGTGCAGGCCTGATTCAAGATACACGTGTACGTGCCATCCTGTAAATACTATGGCTGTCTGTGCACAGATAGATACTTCTAGATAGAAAAATCAATTTGTATATCTGGGCAGATATACAGGTATGTGTACATATTTATAACATTAAAGGATTACAGTGGCTGTATTACTCAAATATGTTGCCAGTCTAAATGGAAAATCATCAGTGAAACAAGAGAAATGTAGTGTGTAAGTTGTCTTTTGAAACATGTTACAGTAGCATACCTTCTCTTACTCTACGCTTAAAAAACACCCAGACCCTTAAACTGATAATTTCTTGCAGATCCAGATAAGGCAAAATGACATCCTTATTGTTCATTGCAACTCTTCTTCAATAAGCAGCTGCAGTCATGGTGGTAGCATGTTTCCCAATTTTATAATGGGCATAACGAATAAAATTCTTTCCATGTTCTTCATTCTACCAAAAGCCTGATTTCTTTGACTTTTCGCTTTGAACAATCATTCTCCACAAGCCAGGTGTGAAGAACGTGGGTTATGATTTCACTCACCTTCATTTTGCAGTGTCCAGTGGAGAATCAGATTGAACGGCTCTATGTAATGGGTTAAATTATTCAGAATTTTACTCCATGTCATTCTGATTACCTAAAGAAAACGTGTATGTGTTTGAGGACTATCTTCATATAAGAGAAAATAATATCCCCAAAAGGAAGATATATTTATGACTGGAAAAAAGTAGTGGCTTGCAATTTATTCTCTGTATGAGTATTAATCTAGTTGCTTGGAAAATATGTGAATAAAAATGTAGTATAAATCAAATAGAGCAGAATCTGCTCCATCATTTCTAATGATAAAGTGTAAAATGATAATGCATAGGAAATTTGACATTGAGTTTCATTTTATGTTAATCTAGGAAAAAATGAAAAACCTGAAATAATTTTTTATAAACTGGGACAACTTTGTGTATTTTTAGCCTGATCTGAAAGCAATAAATATGCATTCCTAATTTCTTGTAGTTCTTAGATTTTATGACAACCTATTCAGGTTTATTCAGTTCCTCCCAAGCTCCTAGTATGTAGTAGATGCCAAACAAACAGCCAGATTCAGTGGTTATCCTATGACTGCTTAGTGTGTAGGCAGATGTTAAAACCCACCAGCATCCTGCTGTCAGGATGTCAAGTGACCTGTGTTAACACTTAAAGTTGCAGGATAAAGCCCTTGGATTTTGAACTCTGATGGTATTTTGGTACCCACAGAACTGCCTCAAACAGCCTTGGCAGAGGCAGCCCTAAATCCACTTTCTTCTCCAGGCATCTTGACCATCAAGACTTGGAGAGACGTCCCCAGCAACGTCCTGACTGCACCTCCTGGAAACCACAAATGCACAGTTGTTTTTGCGTTTTCAGTGAACCTTTTGGGGATCTAGAGGACAAAAAGGAGCTGATGAGAGCCGTGAGGTTCCACCTGTGGCAGAGTGGAAGTAACTGATATCCCAACTTCCCACTTCCTAGGGGAAAGCCTATGGGATAGAGATCTTTATTGTACCCTCCTGCAGAGACAGAGAAAAATAGTAATTTTTTCCCCAGCTCATATTGGGCTTTAGGAATGGTACTCCCCAATTTAGCACTCCCACTAAGACTCCAAATGATGTGCCACTCTCTTGCTCTCCCCTTCCCCTCCCCCTGCTGCAGGCTGGAGAGGAGAATTGGAGGCACAAAAGGTAAAGATCAGGGTTTGAGATAAGTACAACTCATTGGAAACAACAGTGAGAAATGAGAATGAACAGGAACATCAACAATACTAATGACAGAGGGTACAAGAAAGAGGCAAATATTTCTCACAGAACCCCCCTGAAAATACCTGACCACTCCTCTGCCACTCTACGCCAACCTGGAAGAGAGTCCTTCCCCTCTGTCTCTGGAAATTATGTGAGGGGGTATAGAATAACCTCTGGGTTCTACCCATGCCCCCTTCCAGCTACTGCAAAAATTAACCCTGTCCTGGCTGGAACCAGAAAAGCTCCTTAAAAGAGACCTGTGAGAGAAAAAAATATGAGCTTGAGATCCTAAGGAGCTAGAGGTACTTGCTGTTAGCTCTGACGTGGGATCACACCTTCTGAAAAGGACGTGAGTTGAGGCAGTCTTCTGTGCAGTTTCTTCTTGGTTGTTTTCATGTCACTGCCTCATCCAAGCTGGGATTTATCTTAATGAATATCAGCTGCTTAGGAGAGGTAAATACTTAACTCTGGATTTGAGATTTCTCTCTGGGAACCAGGCAAGTAAAACACAGCACAGGCATTGCAATACCTGACAATGTCCTTTAGCACTTTATGATTTACGTCCTCTAAATATCTAGCTAAGATTGCCTGCAAATATTATATAAATACAAATATGAAGGATTTGACTTTAGTCTCCCCTTCCCCATTTCTTTTGCTTACTAATACATGGGCAAGATTTCTTATATACAGGATGTTTTAAGAAAATAGTGACCCAGCTCTCTTTATCTGAATTAGAAAAATCTTTGTAACTGTAGGGTAATTCTTAGAGTTGCACTGCTATGTCTGTAGAACAAAAATGACACACATGAATTTTGTAACCAGTTGTGAGGACACAATGGAGTTCGTATTTCAGTATTTTCAAGAAACGGTTCAGAGATGGCCTTAGTCTGGTACCGTTGCTGATGTCTCTGCAAGTTAAGTGGTGAAGTGTCGGTGGAAATCAGTTTGCCTTTTTTTGTGGAAACATTTATAAATCATATAAACAAGAGGCAGCATCAACATCAATCAGAATCAATCCCAGAAATAAACAGTAGACATAGCCCCCCAAAATACTGTACTTATCCCTTAACCTGAGAAAAATATTTGCTCTTTGCCAGCTAAAAGTTGAGGTTTGTCAAGTAAAACATTTTTTATTCTTGTTCCAGCCAAGAGGGTGTGTGACAGATACGCCAAAGCTGTGAGCACAAGGAAAGAACTATGCAAAACCTATTAGATAATAATTCTTATTGTTACAAGAATAATATAGTTGTTATGAATTAAACAAGCCATTAATCTTAGTAGCAAAGCACCAAAAGATAAAATCCATCTTTGTTTTCCTTTCCTAAGGCACTAAAAGAAATTAACTCGGAGCTTTACAGACCCCACAGAGACATGCCACATTTTCATTTCCTCTGTCTCCTTTAGAGATAACAAAGGGTCCCTGAAGGCTGTTCCTCTTGTCTCGTTAAGGTTAATGAATTGTGCTTGATAATATTAAAACCTGCTCCTGCCACTGTTTCATCTTCTTTGATGGGTGACTGACAGGCCACCAGAGCATGGGAGAAAAAGAAACCCCGCTGCTGTCTGCCTCACCTGTAAATCTCAAAACTCAACTCTGTCAGCTGGATACTAGGGAGCAAAACTGCAGTTGTACCACCTGACCTTGGTGCTCTCTTGTTCTCCAAGTCAAGGGAAGGGAGGAACTGAGCTTGCGGGAAGAGTTGTGTGCAAGTGGAACTTGGCCCTTGGGGTTAGAGAGACAGCTGGAAAAAAAGACAGGGCACCAGAAGATCAGTGCTTACTACAGAGGGATAAATGGGGTGATCACTTGCCTTTGTGGGGGTTTCAGTCACTTTTAAGGAATGTGAGAAAAGAACTTGATTCTTCCATTGATTTCATTTGATGTTAAAACTTTATCAGAGGGGACAAGGCATTGGTCTCCACGAATATTAAAAGTGTGTTCCTCTGACTCCACTTTTTCCTAGAGTAGGGCTGAGAAAAGAGCAGTGATTCACGCATACCTTTGTTGGATGAAATTTTCTTCCATCTCAATCCTTGAAGATTATCATGTCACTGGCATCTCTGTTACCTAGCAACTGTGATAAAGCCAAGAAAAAGGCCTAAATATCAATTCCTTAGGAGTAATATAAACCCTAATACACTAAGCTTTAAAGACTTAGCGAGTCTTTCTTTTATTGCTAATGGAACTGCCATGCTTTTCCTAACATAATAAAGAAATTGTCTTCTTAATGAACTCTGCTGCTATTGTTTCATGTCTATTTTTGAAGCAGGTCTTGTGCTCTTCAAATGTTTTGTTGTTGCACTGTAAGTCTTTCAAGTTAGCCACTGAACATCAAAATTACTTTGGTGACATCTGGAGTGTTAAAAGTAGACAAGATAGTTCCTTATCTAAAGGTGCCTGAAAGAAAACCTCATCTTTGAAGAATCCCAGATATTATGGCAACTTACACACTTGATCTTTAAATCGCATTTTGCCTCTGACCTTTCTCCTTTGTAAAGGACAACACTGTTCTGAGAAACCATACAACAGAAGTGGCATCACAGATCTTTTTCACTGTTTTGATGCATAAAGCTATTCAGTACAGTTAACAAAGTTTCTATTCTAGCTGCTCCAAGAGTAACTACATATGGTAAAAGACTGCTCATTAAAATGGTGATAGGAACCAAGTCTCTATCAGACTCCGGAAAAATGCAGTCCCTTGAGGACTGCAAAAGCACCAGCAGAACTTGTAGTAGGTTTCACAGTAATAAATAAAAAGTACCCACAGGCCAAACACGACATTCTGATTCAGCTAGCTTTCAGGCAGAGCTTGTGAGTAACAGACTTACACAGATGAAATTAAAACCAGAATTCGAATAAGACTCTTATGTACTTGTATTCATAGAATCGTTTAGGTTGGAAAAGATCCTTTAGATCATGAAGTCCAACCACTAACCTAACACTGTCAAGTCTGCCACTAAACCATGTCCCCAAGCAGCATGTCTACACATTTTTTGAAGACCTCCAGGAATGGTGACTCAATGACTTCCTTGGGCAGCCTTTCCAGTGCTTGACAACACTCTCAGTGATGCAATTTTTCTTAATATCCAATCTGAACCTGTCTTGGTGTATCTTGAGGCCATTTTCTCTTGTCCTGTCATTTTTAACCATGAATTAAATTGGTAGTGCACTCTTGATCTAGATAGGTACTTGTTTTCAGTTTGGTTGGTAACTTCACTAACAGTCTTCTTTTGTTGGATTAGATTAGTCCATTGCTGTCATGGAGCACTCATTCGACTTCAAGATGATTAAGACCCCAACACCATGGGTCTTAAATGTCAGGACTTAGTTCTTACATTTGCAAAATATTCTGTGAGAGCACTCGAAGAAAGAGAATTTCCACCAGCAGTGCATTATGTATCTGCATAAAAACCAATTTTTCTAGCCCTACAGCCCTCTTCCCAACAGATCTCAAATCAGGGGATGTAGCAGGAGTGTCCCAAGCACTAGGTTCATGGCCACAGCTTAATGCAATGTTACCACAACCACTTGTAAAATTCTCCCTGAAATTCATCCAGGCCCTGCAAGATAACACGGATTCCTTATCCCAGTCTTGATATTGATTCCCTCTTGCCATCTAATAGAGTCCATAAGGTTCGAGCAGCATTCTCTTGGAGGACGAGGAAAACTGCAAGGCCTAGGTCTAAATCTTCTGTGTCTCTCACAAACAGATGCTCTTTCTGTTCTATCATACCAAGGCAGATAGAACCATTCAAGTATTGAATACTCAGGTTATCCTTGACATGTTATCTGAATTTGTCACAGAGAATCTGTATTAAAATCATGAACTTTAGTGGTATATCATCTCTGCGGTTCATCTCTGAGTATGCAGTCAATAATGATTTCTTGTTTAATCAGGTGTTGTCTTGGTACAGAGTCACTGACTCTATTGGCTTTCTCATTAGACTCGCCTGGCCTATTCCAAATGTCCCCATCTCAGTTGCTATCATACATAGCTGTGCAGACTTTTACAGGGTCTAGATTGCTACCTCGTAATAGTATTTCATAGTGTTTTCTAGCTTTCTCTATACCCTGTGGCATTAATTGTATTTCATTTTGTTTTCCAGATGTACCCTTTTCTGAGACTTGCTGCCAGCCTTTAATTCACCTCTAGTTTTCAATTTTTTGTTGAAAATTCACTCTTTCCCTTTCTAATTTCCTCTTCCAACTTCTCAGACCATTTGTTTTCAGTTTTCCATATTGCAACTAACAGCCAGCACATCCCGTCCCCTCTTCTGTCTTTATTTTGCAAATACTGCTCCAATTACTGAATTAATTCCAAAAAGCTTTCAGTTTGTGGCTTATTGCCTTTAGCCACTCCTTATCTCATTTATCCCAGAAACTTGCTGTCCGTTTTCCATAAAACTCTTTTGCAACAGATATCATTTTGTAGGGGGAATCAGTCATCATTCTAAGCCAAGGACCTTGCTGACTATGCCAATTGATTCTGTCACCCAGTGCTATGGGGAGAGGCAGATTTTTTGGTAGGATAGTGACACAAAAAGTTGTTACAATCAAAACTTTAACCTGGACCCTCTGTGGACAGGGTCCTTTTGCAAAATTAGTATTGGAGATCCTCTGCAAATCAGATTATTTTAATAAATTAACCATGACTTGTGCTCAAAGTGCACAGAAAAAACTCACTCAAGCCTCAGAAGATGCAGCCTAATGATGAAGGCAGCACCATCTGGGTGATACTGGGTCGGGCATCCCAGGACCCAGGACCCCTTTAAAGGAAAAATGGGTCCATGACAAGCTTGCCCACATGTAATAGCCACCTGCCTCACAATATGGCATGCTAAGGGTTAAGAGTAGGGGGCACAGTTCACAGAACCTGATGCAATTGCCCACTGGCACAGAGTGCCAGGCTTCCAAAACTGCTCATGTCATGACTGTGGGGTTCACTGAGGATTCCTATGTCCCAAGAGAAGCAGCCTGTAGCCGGACAGGTGATGTGAGGTGGCAATGGCCGGTGTCTGCCTAGGACCCCATGGGTCATATTCCTTCAGAGATTCTTCTAGACTACTCATTTTCCTAATTCTCAATAGTTAAGATTTTTGTCAGTCCAAGAGTGAAATTTTGCCTTTCCTCTGAACATGGACTGCCACTTGCCAACAAGAGAATTTTGAGCAGAACCATGTCATGGCTGCCCAATTGTGGCACAGCACTGAAAGCAACATGGATGGAGGTCTGGCCACAGTTCCTTCTCACTGAGATGTCCAGTCAAGGCATAGCCCAAGAAACACAGATAATCAATAAACTGTTTGGATATAAGTAGAGTTTTAAGTTCCTTTGAAATGAAACACTATTTGCAACAACTTCTTTATTTGTCATCTTACTGTTCTTGATTCTGTTTGTGTTCTTATATTATCCTATTTAATTGCTTGGGACATAAGGGAGAGAACTGATCTAGCAAAACTTGCATGGAAAAGGAAACCCCTCAGTGCCTTCCCTATACAACTCTATTCTGTTATTGGTTTGATCAGTACATTTGATTTACCTGGTAATTTAACTGGGAAATTTGAGCTTTAACTAGTTTTGAACTTCTCTGTGAAAGCAGGGAAAGTAGGACCTGGTGGTTGGGGATAATTTTTTTCAGGTCATTATTCTAAATATTTTTCAAGGGAACATCTTCTGGGAGTTGAAGTTAAGTCCTCCTACAGTTTTGAAACTACTGTCTCACTTTGTGAAGGGAGGGAGGGTTTCCTGCAGAATATAGCTCAGGGTAGAATCCACACTTTTTTCCCCACATGTATGTAGGAAGTTATGAATCAGCAAGCATAAATCCAGAATGCCTTCTTAAGGCTGGCTGTTCCTCATCCTTATGAGTCAGTAGTGCCTTTTCCATCCAGTTTGACTGTCTCCCCACTTACTCTTCTGGAAAATAAAAATAATGTGAAAAAAAAAAAGGAATTCATATGATTTAATTCAAAACCCCCACAATACTCCCACGCAAAGATTGTCCTTGCCAATTTTGGTGTGCAATCACACAAGATAAAATTCTGAATAAGGCAAAGACTTGTATACTGTTTTTGTAATGGACTTGTTGTCTATTTTGGCTAAGTCTGGTATTGTTACAACAGTTGCATGTAGACTTTCTCCTGCAGTATGCTTGTGTTGTCTCTCCAGTTCAACAATGAAAACTTTGCCTTTTCTCAGATTTGGAAACTATAACAGAGGAGATGTACTTGAGCAGGATACAGAGCAAGCAGGGTTGAGTAAACTGGAAAAATGGTAAGGACACTTACTGCCACTGCAGATGCAAGTCACATCTACACAAAAGTGTTTACAGTATGCGTCAATGATGTGAAAGTCTGCTGGGCCATGATGAGATAAAGTATCTGTAATGCCCATTGCAAACCTGCTCAGCATCCCTTCAGATGCCATCCCATAGTTCTTGATGCAAATGAATGTGGATTATTTATGCAACTTGAGAAATATATGTCCAGCACTCTACTATGCACTGAACATGGTCAAGAGAAAACTTTGTCACCAAAGATATATGAACATATAAAGTCCCAAGGCTCAAGTGACCATGAGTGAAGGAAAGTCCAGGGGTTGAGATCCAGATGTGTAGGGGGAGTCCTGAGTTCAGGAACTGTGCAGTGGGCCCATAAGCTGGAAGTGCTTGACAGTCTGCTGAGCACTCCTGGACACAGTCAAACTGAGGAGTTTGACATCTGGAGTTGTTAAGTAGGCTTAAAGATCAGGCTGCAGGTATCTCAGATGAATGGTCCTTCCTGGTGTTATGACCCACCACTGAGCTAGGGTAACTGAGGTTCCTGTTAATAAATCCCTTGGGCTGAATTAGAGTGAAACAATGCTGAATATATGGGGCAGATTTATTTCAAAACAATTTCACTGCAACAGAAAGCAGGTATGTGGCCATTTTTTTCCCCTTTTCTATAAAAATATAAAAAAATGAGGCAGAACATATGTAAGGGGGAAAAAAAGGGAAAGAAAGGATAAAATTAGACCATGGAGATGAACGATATCTCCATCCACAGATCCAGTAACAAGTCTTGATTATTGCAACTTCGATGTCTGTGATCAAAGTAATGGTTGCAGTCTTGATATGTTAGGGATGGAAGCCCATGAAACTAAGAGTTTGTTGGATTATATACATTAAAATTAGAGTGGGAACACCTAAATCCCTCCCCATGAAGGGAATTCTTCATGACTGGTGCAACACTATGAGGCAAATGCAGTCTCCTAATGGAGAGTTCCTGAAAAGGGTTGGGGGGCATTTTATGGTCCTTGGTGGTCCATAGTCCCCTCCAGAGATATGACCACCTTTTGACCTGCTTCTTGTGACTGTGTAGCTGTGTCTTATGGTGAAAGGGGGAAGTTTGCATTCAAAAAGCATTATCCCACTGCAGTAGGATCTGCTTCTTACCAGCCTGTTCACCTTAGCTGGTTTGAAAATAGCTTGTTTAAGACATTGTATTTCCAGTTCTCCTAGATGCAGTCAATCATGAGGTTGCTAAGCAAAGACTAGCTTGCCACAAGTGGTAGATAGATTTTAAACTTAGTTTGAGCTACAGTTCCCAAGTAAATAGGGGAAAAAAGAACCCTCCCTCCACCTCCTCCCATATATCAGTTCAGGAAATGTAACACCTTATTTCTACAGTGATGACAACCATAAAAATACCTGGGAGGCAATTAATTATTCTGCCTGCAGAGGTGGTGAGTAGTAAGCATTAAATAAGACTTGGGGAAATAACTTTGGGACAACTAAAATATGGAGGACCTGCTGTTGAGATATTGGTAGTTTAGGCAAAGATAGAGGAGGCATCTTATGCAAATAAAAATAGTGCATAACTATGTAATTCCTAGCTATTGTAATGTATTTCATTGCTCAGGGAAATCTGAACGTACTTAACTCTCTAAATGCATTGTTCTGCTTTCTTCATGTTTTCGGAATATAGCTTTTAAAAGTATTTAATATTTTTGAGAAAATGTCAAGGTGAAAATCTTCTAGTATTATACCGGTTTCTACAACAGGAAGGTAGAGAAATTAATTCCAGTTGCAGATGTCTTTGGAGTCTCTAGAATTAACAGAATAAATGGTATCATGCAGTCAGGGTATGAAGTAGGTAGTTTTCTCTGAAAATTAACTTTGGTAAGGATGAAACTTGTGCTTTAGAACTGGGGAAAGATGTCCCTTTAGTCTTTGGAGCAGAGGACAAGCCAGTTGGCAAAGCCTCTCCCATCCTCTGGCTTCCAGTCTAAATCCCAGTTCTACTGCCCCTTTCTGCTCTTTCTCTCTCTGTGACATGTAGAACTACCTCTTCTTACTTCTTTGTCTCTTTTTTAACTTTCTCACTCAGTCTCAGACTCCACTCTTGTTCTTCTGCCCTCTGTTCAAACAGTCCAAATTTCCCTTCCTCTCTCTCTGTCCTGATCTCATGGCCGCTATCCTCTTGCCACTTCTTTCAGTGACTCATATTTCTTGGTTTGAAAACTGCCTTATTAAAATAGAAAGTGCTCATCCTTCTCCAAATTCGGAAGCATGGCAAGTTTCACCTGAGTCACATTTGTGTTAGAACACTCAGTGGCAACTGGAGAGCCCTGGAGTTTCGCCTCTGAGTTATTTCAGCCCAGCCACTTGAAGTCATGTCTGACTGTGCACCTCTCAGCTCTATTCAGGAGATGTGGAGAGAGTCAATCAAAAACTGAGCAATTTCAGATTGACTTGTACTCCTGAAACATTACAACCCTGATCCTACAAATAAGTATGGAAACACTCATGTAGATAATACAGTGAAACGTGTCTGCATGAAAAGGACCCCTAAAGTATAATCTTTTTAGGGCTGCAGGATATTTTTTTCCCCTCTATGCAGGTCTAGCATATATTAGCACACACATAAGAAACAGTATAAGGAGAGTAGTAGGACAAAACAAGATCTATCAACATCTTTGCTATTAGCTTTTCATTTAAGGGGCATAGACGACTCATGTGAGAGCCAAGACTTGGCAGATAAAATGTCAAAGTGGAAACATTTGCTCCATAGAAGATGTAAATGTAATCACTTCTCCAAATGTTTTGCCTGTGAAGAAAAATGTTGATATTGAAGACACTGTAGAGAAGTTTCAGTTTCAGACAACTCGTCATTCACCCCATAATTGCTAGCAGTAAGGATTTACTTACATCCCCTTAGAGGGAAAAGACCTGTTATATGCACAAGGTAATTAAGACTGAGTTAATGAAGTGTGCATATTACTCTTTCTTTTGTGAACTGGTAATTTGACTTTGGAACAAATGTGCTTTCTCTGCCTAGTAAGAGATCAAAATGTCCTGCTAGCTGACATGGGAAATAAAATGAGGTCCTGAGATCTTAGTGTGGATCACACAGTTCTCTTCTAGAGGATGTAAAAATACACACATAATACTCGTAGATATGCTAGTCTGTACTGTGTAATAAGACTAAATACAGTCTCCCTCCCTCAGAAAAATAATATTTTAAAATGGCTTCAGCCACTGTCAAGAACAATTTCTCAATGAGTCTTTCATCACTGTAAAAAATTAGTTTCGCTTACCAAGAAAATGTTTGTTTCCTGCTATAACAAGAATTCAGTAAATCAGCAAGGAAATTGAATCATCTCACTTGACTGTAATAAACAAACAAGTTATACCGAAATCATAACCAAGTACAACAATCAAGTACCTTGAGAAACCAGAAGTGTTGTTCAAGCTGAGCAACTGAAACTACTGAATGAAAAATGGATAGATCTAACAAGATCAAACATCAGTGACCGCAACAAAAGTTTTCCAAGTCACAGTGTAGGTAAATAGGTGACGATCTAGAAAAAACAGACCCATGAGGAAATCTCACAGGAGCTGAACATAAGCTCTACTGCAATACAACCAGTGATTCTGTAATTGGATAATACCTAAATCAACAGGTTTTATCGAAGTCATGTTAAGGTCTTAGGGAATCAAAGCTGACCAAAGAGCGAAAATAGCAGAAAAGGAATCTGCACAGAGAATGCAGGAGAATAAAAATATATAGGAACATGGAGTGTCATGAATCTATTGCTGCTCTTTAAGGCACTCATTCCTCATACTTGTAGCCTACGCACTAAATGAAAAAACAAGACAAAACAAAACAAAAAACCCCAAAAAACCAAAACCAACCAAACGAAATAACCAAACCCCCGCAAAACCCCAAACCAACGAAAAACCAAACCAACCAACCAAACGGCAAAATGGGAGTGACTAGAATGTCAGTGCCTAATATTAATTTCTCTTGTTGTGAAGACCTTTTCTGGTAAACTTGTCATCAACAGTAAAAGCAAGGAAAAAAAAGCAGATGTGTGAATAGTGGTGGCAGGGAGAGAGACAAATCACAAAAATAAAAAAAAAATCTGGATGCAGCAGCAAGTGAAAGTGCCTGAGGCAAAATAGACAGAGATGACTGTTCTTACAGTATTTGTGAGCTTTCTTAGGTCATAGAAATGATCCGTAGGGCATTATTAGAACAGACAGGAATGGCTGCCTTAAGAAAAGAAACCTCCTCCTACTTCCCCTCTTTCCACAAGGGAGATGGTGCTCAGATGTGGTAGTACTGTATACAAGATAAAGGTCTGCTTTAAGGCTGGACAAACAGTAGGCAAGAGGAAGCCAGCATGAGGGTAGCTCAGGGGTTTGGCAGTTACCGTGTGTCTGTGTGTTGCTGCATGATCTTCCCTGGGTAGACACTTGTACTACACAGTTGGGTGCTTCCAGATTTTTGACTAGCTTAACCCTACATAGCGCATCAAAACATGCGATACTGTGCTAACCTGAATAACACAATTGCACGTTCAAGAAACAAGAGGTAGTTGGATGCCAAATGAGTGGTGAGGAACTGCTCTGACATGGAAGAAAAAAGGAGACCAGAGCCCTGCTTTCCAATCTGTCTCTGTGGAACTGCACATTTGAAAGCCTTGCTTTTTCAGAACTGACTGGGCAAAACATCTTTAGCAACATTCTTTGCCCATCACTACAGAGCAATGCCCATCACCTTCCTTGAGGTGTGTGTGGGGCCTTGATGTCTTGGGGGAGCACTTTCATCTTCCTCTGATGTTCAGATTTGGTCCTGATACTATTTGTACTTTGCCCTACCCAGTGCTCCAGCTCTGTGGGCTGTGAACAATCTGACAGCCTGCCCAGCCAACATTCCTACTGGTAGTAAAAAACTGGAGGGACTGGAAAGAGAAATACAGAAGTAGAGTAGGAAATATAGGGATAAGAATAGATCATCCCAGGCAAGACTCTTTGGAAGAGGGAATAAGTGTGGACTTGTAGTGGAATTAGTAGCACGGGGAAAAGTTGAGCAATATGCAGGTCAGTAAGAGAAAAGGGCCAGTTCTTGGTATTTTCATGAAGACTATGTCCAACATCATTATTCTCCTGTTATGTCACTTCCTGGAAGAGACCAAGAAATTCTCCCTCCTCTCTACAGCAAGATTTGCATTATCTCAGTTAGCAGAAGTGTTTCAGACAGCAGAGTGACTAATCTCCCCGCACCACCTCAAATCTATCTCCTACCAAGTTCCTCTCTTTGAAGAGAGTTCTTGTCTCACCGCACAGAAAAGCTCACCCACGTCTGTTATGCTTTCTCTGGAACAGCAAAAACAGTAACAAAGGATGACAATCTGGACAGAGCCTAACCTAACTGTGTAATCAGTTTTTCTGTAAGCACAGGGATAAATCTGAATCACTCGCATAAAAATTAACTCCCAGCCTTTCAAAAGTAGTTAGTGACTATTGATGCAGCACTTGGACCATAAATGCTCTTCTCAAGGAGAGGTAGCTGTTAATCAGATTGAAGTACATCACAGTCCAGCAAGTGTTAAGAAGTCTTATTTAATTCCAAAACACCACAATTGGTTTTATTTTTTCCTTAACCTTCCCTTTCTGATCAATGTTACTTAAAATCAGCAGTGGTCCACCTTGAGCTATTGCACAGTTCTATCTCCCAAACAGCGATCAGGTCAGAATATGACATAACATTTTTTGGACAAGACATGGAAAGTGTTCACCGTGGAACACAAACACATGCAGGTGAACAATTAGTTTCTTATCTCTTTAATACCCAAAGAAAGTAATACCACGCAGATGGCCACATGAAGGACACCTGTTCTCATTCTGATTTCCGTAAGAATAGTTTTTTCATCTTGAATATTAGATGTGCTAGTGGAGGACAGATTAAGAGGACACTGTTCATTGCAGAAGGCACTGAAATCTGTACTTTATCACATCTGTCTCTGGCCACCAGTGTGTGAGTGACAAGGGAAGTAGGGGCATATGAAGCAGTTTCAGCTGGGGACTTTGAGGGAAGTAGGCTGGAAAATGTGAAGTTTTTTGTCATATTGCACAACAAATACTGCTGGTTGCTAATTTGCTTGTCTGGGCCAAACATTTTGCTTTGTTTTTTGAACAGATTAGAATATTATTTTTTTAACAGATGTGGATTTGTTGCCAGCACTATTATATTGCGTGTAGAGTAATATAACTATTCAAGTGATAGTATCCAATAGCAGATACCTGAACTGACTTTGAACTCCAGAAGTAGAACATGGAGGACAGCAGTTTGCCTGTCCAACCAATGCAGCTTGGATGCTTAGTCTGTTTCACCATGTGAAAGTGGCTACATCAGCCTCCTCTGTGCGTTATGTACACTCAGTGGCTTCACCAGAACCACCTCAGGGATCTATATCTACACCATTTGTGTATGCTGATGATGGCTTAATGCTCCTGCTAGCTATAACAGGGCAAATGAAGTTGAAATGATGGTGAAGATTAAAAAAGTTTCGAGTCAGTGTTGGATGTTTACATGGAACATTTAGTGCCCAGATCCATGTTTTAAAATGTTGGCCATTGAGAAACCATGTAAATATGAATATTTGCCTCAGCAATATGCTCTCCAGGAATGGTATCTCTGGCTGTACCTTCCTACAACCAGACTATCCAGTTATGCTATAAAAAGTAGTCACATTCCAGACAGTAATGGAAAATAAATGAAGAATAAGGAATGCTGAGCCCTGCTTTTAAGAAGTAATTTTTACTTTTTAATAGTGAATATGTAACCTTACAAAACTTGAAATGTTAAACCATTGCCAGGCAATTGGATTTGACAGCCACTCAGCATAAGTATGACTAAAAATGTCCTTTATTACTGGCCTACAGCCACATTTTCTTTGAGTTATGCATAAAAAGCCGTGCACTTTGAGTTCTCATGTGTCCTACCAGGGTCTTCTTTACAGTAACATTATATAAGACCAATTCTTAAGGGAGATAACAGCATGTGAACTTCAGTTGATTTAACAAAACTTAAAAAGATGCCCTAAATTCTTGGAATTATTGAGTAATTGTCTAACTTGAAAGAAGTTAAACATTTTAATAGTGTTCTTTGGTGGTGACAAATTCCTTGGTGAACAATGTCAACCAAATCCCAAATGCATTACAGTCTTGCTGGGAATTTAACTGGGAATCCATCTTTGTCTACATGTCCCATCATGGCAATATATGTGTAATTCCAGAAAACCTTGCTTTTGTGGAAAAGAGAGCAAATCTAAGATTATGCCTTCCTTCACTGGAGTTATACCAACTGAATCTACAGAAATTAATATGGGCAATTCTCTCTAGATGCTGTCATTTTTTCCTCTGGAGAGCACAGAACTGGGAGGGACCTCATAGCTTTTCTCTTCCAGTCTCCTTCCTATTTTCAGTTACCCTCCTGTCTCATGCACTGTAAGGCTTTGCTCTGGGTGATTGTGGAATGTAAATTCTTCCCTGTGCTGTAGAAGGGTGAATAGGGAACTTTTGAGGGAACTTAGGAAAAAAGAATTTACCACCTTTGGTAAAAAGGGGCAGGCAACTCATGAAGCATTTATGAATGTCGTCAGGTCTTACAGGAAAAAAAAAATAGAGAGGCAAAAGCACAATTTGAAGTTAATCTGGCCTTTTCTGTTAAGGATAATGAAAAGCGTTTTTATAAATACATTAACAGGAAAAGGAGGAGCAAGGAAAATCTCTATTTCTAGTTGGACAAGAGGGGGGAACATAGTTACCAAAGATGAGGAAAAGGCTGAGGGACTTAACACCTTCTTTGCCTCAGTTTACAACAGTAAGACAGGTCCTCTTCAGGACAACTGGCCTTCAGAGCTGGTAGGAAAACATCCTTTGAAACAGGAGCATGCTGGATGCTCACAGGCTAAGAAGGCAAGCACTAAGTTTCCAGGGGTCATAAGACTGTTATTTCTTTATGTGTTTTCTAGTTTAATTGCTCTCTTAAATTTAGAAATGCATAATAATATTCTGGATCCTGACAGTGCCTTAATGAAAATTTAACAAAGATAAAAACAAGCTGTCTCAGAATCTGCCAGAAGAACTGTGCTGGTCCATGATCATCTGGCTGTCTATAAGTGTCTTGTATTTCTTGTCACTGATCGACATGGTCTTTTCTTTGGCTGGACTTCAGACTACCCTTTTCCCTTTGGATTTTTTTTTTACTTCAGACATGCTTAAAAAAATTTTCTTTGGTTGTAAGCTTGCCACCCTCTTCCTCTTTGAAATAGAGTCTAGCTTTGCATTCCTATTTCTTTTTGGCTTACTCAGACAGTAGTTACTGCTCCAGCTGTAATCTTCCATGATGGGAAAATGGTTGTGAATGGCAACCTTCAAGTTTCTGTTTGAGTCCTGCGGAAAGTACCAAATGAGAAACTAAACCTTCTGGCCACTCAGAAAGTTAAATTAGTGCACTGGACTCAGATGCCAATGTTTTGACCAGGATCTTAAATTAAGAATCTTTAACACTGTTGCACTGGAGAGATAAACTCACCTTTAGGTTAAATTGCAGCCAACTTCAAGTCATAAATCTCCCAGGGCTATTCAATGGCTGTTTGTGTTTCATGCCTAGTGTTTCATCCACTGACATTGATTTGTCTGTTTTCCTAAAAGTGAAGGTCAGGCGAGCCAGGGACAGGCCATGCGTTATCTGTGAATCTTTGGAACTGGAAACGCAATTAAGCTTGTGCACATTTATAACTTTTTTTTTTTTTTTTGAGCATCTCTGTAACTGCAAGCTCTGAAAATCTTCACAACTGGCCTTAAATTGTAGGTTTTTCTCCTCTCTCCATTTTGTAATAAGGCCTTATGATAATGAAAGGAGCGCTGCTGAAGCTTCAAACCTCTTATCAGTAAATGTCTTATATGTATCCCATGCAATATATCCACAATTACATAAGTTCATGGCAGTTAATGGCTTCCTGTTTTGTAAGAGTTGCTTACAGACTTCAGGAAAAACCCCATAGTCCGCAGTTACTAATGTTTTTGGGTAATACTTTTATTTCTATAAAATTCTCAAAGAAAATGAGAGTCCGCAAAGCTACATTAAAGTAATATGAGGCATAAACTTAAACCCACAGGAGCTAGGAAATTATGTGGTAAATTGTCTGAAAACCTAGGCTGACAATATATAGTTAGAGTGTTGAGATAATATCAAGTAATGGGGCATATTACCGTTATAATTCTACAGGAAACAGTTGTGAGACAGCACATACACTTATTATTATTTTTAACATTAAAAATCAATGATCATCACTGTTTACCATCTCTATGAGATACAGGATTCTGGAGCAAGGTTTAATTAAAAATGGACAGTATATATATTTTCATTCTAGATACTGGGCCTGTGTATTTCTTGAGTCATAGGAAGGAAGCAAAATATTAAATGGATAATGAGAGCATATTTTTTCTCATGCACTACATTCTTACAGATACCGTTATAACTACCTGACTTCATTAATGTTTAAAAAAAGAATAAATAAAATTTTAAATAAATGTTTTTAAATTCAACAGCTTGTGACAGTCTGATACTTTGAGTCATATTGGATAAGTTTACACAGCACTCTGATTATGCCCCATTCCAGACCAGTCTTGTGTCTCATGTTTATGTAGAACTCTTCTCTCAGTGATTTCCTGCTCTCTGCTGGAAGTACCAGTCTTTCATCACTGACTAGAAGAGAAACCAATAGCAAATAAACTCCTAATTTAGTCCTCCTGTTAAGTGCTTATAGGTAAGTAGTCTGTACCTTGTTTTTCATACCAGCTTTATACGGTTGATTCCCAATTTGAGTAACCACAGTGCAAGATTTTATTTATTTTCATATAAAGTTTTAGACTTTGCTCAGCCTGGCTGTTTTATATTTACTAGCCATTAGACAGTGTACGGGACTTGACTGGCAATGAACTAAGAGTCCAGGATACACCTGCAGAGTGCTCATATCGGAGTCCCACACTCACATCCCAGCTGGCTTGTCACATGTGTTGGCCCCATGTACTTCAGATTCTGTGCTGCACACAGTGCTCTCAGTCAGCGACCCTCTAGTCCTGGGTTCAAGGACTGTGCTGGGAATGGTGTATACTAAGGAGTTTATTTTTGAAATATCTGGATTTCAGGTTCATAGCCTTAAATTATACAAAATTTGGTAACATATGGAGATAGACTGATGCCTCAAAGGATGACTCAGAACATCTATCTACTGGACTGCCTAGAGTTTAGGACATAAGCTCAGGGACTTTGATACTTCACATAAGGCTGCAGGAGCCTTTCTAGATACCAACTAAACCACTGTTAGTGAGGTTTAAGTACTGCCTAATTACAAATGGCCCTCAGGGACAGAGAATTTGTTTGGACTGCAAATGTAGTTCACGTGATACTTAGGAACTCATGAGATGATGCCTTCCAGAAAACGATATCTACAGATCAAAACACAAAACCCAAAAAGCCAAAGTGAGGAAACTCAGAGGCAAGTCTGCAAGACTGTCCAAGGAGTTCTAACTAGGAATCAAAAAATCTTTAGGTCAGTGCTGAGGAAGGGCTTCTCTATTCTTGAAACGCTTAATCTGGATGTGACAGCAAGAACATTTTCCCTACTCTTTTATAAACTCATTTACTGTTCTCCAGATACTCTCAGCATCTACAGGACATATAGAGCTAAGCGGTCATAGTTGCTCTTTAATGTCTGGAACTAAGGCAGATTATCTGGATAGGACAGGCATTAAGGACAGACAAGAATTGCAAGTTACTCGTGTCTCATGAATCTATCCACAGAGAGAAGCTCAAAGAGATTTTGGCAGCTAATATTCAATCATTCAAGTCCTACTGTTTAGGGAGAAAAAAGGACTGGGTTAGTTTGATTTGCATTTTAATTTTCCTTGGAATGGAAAAGCAAATAAAAAAATCAAAGAAGAAGCACATGGTTTCATATAGAATAACTGAAAACATCTGTAAGTAGTTCTGCTTTACTAGTCCTTCCAAGGGCATGTGTCTGGTTAATTCAGTATGGCAGACTCAATTAAACAATCCCTGGTAGCGTGTTGTGGCTAATTGCTTACTGTTTACCAGAGCCTTTTTTTGCCTTTGAAAAAGGATCCTTCCTTTCTCCAAAGTATGTCTGTTTTAGATTGAAGCTAGTGCTTTGAACCTGATTATTTAAATTTAAGATGCCCAAAGCAATAAAAAAAAAAAGAAAGTCAAATAAATTAATTTACACTCCTTGCCATCTGTTTAACAGGTGAGGAAAGATCATATGCTATTTTCTTAGTTTATTAGAGAATTAAAGCATGTTGCAGACTTAAAGTGAGCTATAACAAAGTTAGCCATCATTATCGGTAGCTCACAGACATTGTATGCATGATAGCAAAAAGAAATTTGTCCCCATGGCGCGTTCACAATAGACTTCGGATTTGGTATGCTTTATTCAGGAAAAAAAAATCTCTATTTTTCCCTTTCCCTCTGCTCCTTTGAAACAGTCAGTTTATGTTGCACTCCTAATGCATTTAGTTCAACAACAATGGAAGTCTTATATCCATTTTAATTTTTTTCCCAAAAATCTCAAAAGATTTATGGAAAACAAAAAATATTTTTCGAAAAAAATTTTTATGTACAGACTAACCTACAGCCTATTGCATTTAGTGGAAGAATTTTAGATCTTTAATGCAAATCCTGAAGTTTTAATCTGAAGTTTAACACAGCAAAATTATTTCAATGTTTCCAAGAGATATTCCACATCTGTAGAAAAAAACTTCTTTTTCAACCTAGCCAGTGCTTTGAGGACACTGAAAACAGAAGGAATTGCTTCAGTTTGGCCACTATTGAACCTTTAACTACTTCATTGAAATACCATGAAGAATGCTTAAAGAAAACTTGAATGAGAATCTAAAAAGCGTTAATTTTCACAGGTCAGGGTATATGAGAAAACAATAGTCTCATCTCACAACCCTTCCCACAACCACAAACACTTACTCTTTGCACTGTCTGTCTCCTCCAAGCTACTCAGTGTCCAGATTAAACCTGCATTTAACCCTCATGGCCAGCATGTCTTGAAAACCTATTTCCAGCTGCTTTCCACAGCCATCATTGAGCCCAGTCAGGAGTTATGCAGGTCCTAAATGGAGCTGTCATAGCTATTGTGAACACAACAAATTTCTAGAAACTTCTGATCTTATGTTGAATCCTGCAAAAGGCTTTCAAAACTATATTAGTGGAGATAGATATATAGATACATAGATTAGTTCCTTTATTAGAAGCTTCCAGGTACACAATAAAAAGCACATGCACATATGTCAGCCAAATGTTACAGGTTTTATAACTTTCAGTAATTAACACATTTGATAATTATTTCCAACCTGTGATTTTCCACCAGTACCCACCCTCAGAACTCCTCAGAAGTGCCCCATGGACATCCTCCAAGGGTGCTGAACTTACTATCCTGTTTTGACTACAAGCTATCTTATTGTCTCGGTTGGAGTTCTTGCAGGTGTTCTTCAAAACAGCGTGTCCTTGGTAATGTGTGTCTAACAGAATTTCAGGAATGTGTGAGAAAATATTCAGTTACTTCTAAATGTTGCTTAGAATGTGAGAGGCTTAGGAAAACTTATTGAATTTATGTAACTCTATGAAAATCTATAAAATAATATGCATTAAAATCCTTAGACGTCAGGTCTGTGGAGAATGGAGAAATGCCTGTTAGATGTGACAGAGAACTGGATCTCTGGTTCACAACCCAAGGCCAAAAATTCTACAAATCCCACAAACCAAAAAGTTCTGTTTACAGGGTTGTCAGTTCTACTTTTGTATTTCAATATATTTAAAAAAAATTCAAAATCACAGCTTGAAAAAACATTCTAATGTTTCATTGAAGAAACCCAAATGCAAGAGGTAGAGTCGCTGGACTTTTCCCGTTTTTCTCTGCTTAAAGTAACTTGAAGAACATCACATAAGCGTATTCTATAAATACTCCAACCTTCTATTTCCCCTGTGAAGAACTGGAGATGGTATAGAATGACGTTCATCACGTGGCCACAATGAAAAGAATCCATAAGAAATGTCAACTTTATTGGCTCACCAGCTGTGCTTGCTGCCAAGCTAACCTCAGGTGCCATTTCAGTTGCTCTATCACTCACGACTTCCCTTTTCCCAGGAGAGAGCTTTCATTATCCTTCAAAGGATTGAAACATACTTGAGAAATACAACAGAGGAAAAGGGCAGCAAATGTCTTAGCTATAAGCATTTCTACCAAAGCAGAACATTCAACATATTTGATGAACCAAGAGATCAGTAATCCTTTACTTCTTGGGCTATAAAAATAACAATTAAGAAAAAAACCCCATCACACAGGTATTTCTCTGATCCCAACTTGTCCATTTCCCGATGAATTTGTACTCTTTCAGAACTGGATGATTGCACAAGTCATCCTGGCTTCCTGCCTTGCCACAGGTGCCCAGGTTTCTGGTGACTCTTCTCCCTATTTAATTTACACTGCTGCCAAATTGTAAGACAGTCATGAAGCCAGGGGCCCACAGCTCTGCCAAAGCAGCCATTAGAGCTTTTAACAATAGGAGTGGACCTACATCCTGGGCTTTCTGGCATTAAGTAACCCTACAGAAAGAGTGATGCTCTTTCCATCATAAACACTGCTTACGCCTGTGTTGTCTGCTGTAGAGAAATTAACAGTTTATCTAGACATATAATTTTTCTTATTTTTCCAGAGACTGGAGGATCCAATTTCTTCCCATTGATTTTTGATGGAGGCCCAGGGTGCTTAATTGGTTGTATTTAATTTCTGTAGTTGGTGACACATGAGTCTCTTCTAGCACAACCCTATAGTCCGGGAGGAGAAGCAATGGTTTCTCCATTGCATTATTTCAAAAGCTATAAAGCCACTTCTATTTTGCAAAGAAAATATACTGTAAATTTTGTATACTATTTCACTCTGAGTCTCACTGTATTCCCTGGGAAGGATTCATGTTTCACAATGAGTGTTGTCAACCTGAATTAAGCTTGAAATGAAAAGAAAATATAACAGAATGGAAGTATAGGGAAACCAGGAAAATTAAATGGAAAAATGAAAGACAAAACTAGATGTTACAGTAGAGCTGAAAAAGTCTTGTTTTCAATGCCAACATCTTTAGGATCAAATAATGTGGTCTGTTTAATTCAAGGGACAGATTAAAAAAATTGGATAGTCCAGAAGCCCAGTAAAAGGCCACCAGAATGATCAGAGATCTGGAGAAATAGTCACGTGAAGCAAAAGTAAACAAATTTGGATTGTTCAGGATATAGAAGAGAGGGCATAAGAGGGACATAGTCACAGTCTTCCAAAATATAAAAATAATGACAGAAAAGACAGAAGTAGTCTCACCACACAAATGGATGATAACAGGATAGGGGGCAATGGGTGTGAATTGCTAGAGGGAAAATTCCATCTGGTATTAAGAAAATAATATTTACCAAGAGAAAAACCAAACACTGCAATAGGTTGCCTTAAGCATAGGTGAAAAAACTCAAGGTATGGTTTAGCAAGGTCGTAGATAACCTAGTCTAAGGACCTGTTTTCAACAAAAGGTTAGATTGGGAGGTTTCTAGAGGTCCCTTCCAGCCTTGTTTCTTCTTTTTGTTTTGGGTTTTGTTTTTGTTTTGTGGTGGGCTTTTTGGTTTGTTTTGTGTTTGGTTTTTTGTTTGTTTAGTTTTTGTTGGTGTGTTGGTTTGGGTTTTTTTGGTTGGTTTTCGGGTTTTTTGTTGGTTTTTTGGTGACACTTATTTTTTTGAATTAGAAAGTACATTAAGATAGAAGAGAACCCTGATCCTTGATTTCCAGGGCAAGAAGACCAGTGCTTGCTGACATTAAAGGATTTTCAGGTTGTGTTGGTTTTCCAAGCATTCTCTTAAACAGCATTTCCAGGTTTTCTCTACCGCTAGTCACTGAACCGGTTCTATTTTTTTCCTATCTCTGCATCTCTTTTCTCTGCTTTCACATGTTAACCAGCTACAATGCTGGTCCTTCTTTAGATGTCTGCTGGCCCAGACAAAGCTACAGCTTTGACTGGGGTTTGAGAAAGCAGAATGTCTGTAACACGTTACCTTGAGGCGTGTGCAGATCAGCTCTGTGTACATGGTACAGCCCACTGTAACATCAAGACACCAAAGGAAGTTCTGGTTAACCTAACAAGGGTGATGGAAACAATGACCACACATGACTTCCTAACTCAGGAGAAGAGTCTAGGCAAAACACCATTTTATGCCACTTAAATTTCTGGTACCTGAACGCAGGTAATTCAAAGTGTACCTTGTTTGAAGTGGGTACTAAAAACAGACTCAGATGTTATAAAAGCATTGTGTTGACCAGCATTTTATAGTAGATGCAGGCTGTCATTGGAGACAGCACCACTGGTCCTCATTCCTGTGACCTTTAGGACAAAAGTAATTTCAATATGTCATACAAAGAATATCTTCTCCACGGACGCCCC
>VWZG01006116.1:583092-596566 GCA_013396735.1 Grallaria varia | reverse complement strand
ACGCAAACTTCTCCCCCGCGACACGTTGATGAATACTCATTTGAGAACAGGCTACAGCAACAGCCCTTCACAAGTAATGATCAAAGTCACCTACTTCGAAAACCTAATATGGCGGTCACATCTCCAGCAGTTACTGGGCTGCCACGGTCACATCATAAAAGCATCAGCAGTTTATGAATATTAACAGTTATCTGTCAGAAGAGACAGGAAAGGAAGAAACTCTTTTCAGTCTCTTCACTGCATGCAGAGGTCTAGCTCTCTCCATTAACGTGTATTGAACACCAAAGACATTAGACACTGTATTACTTTAAGACTCACAAGCAGCAAAGTCCCACTTGCTGTGCATCACAGACAAGGGACTCAACTCAGAATCAATAAAAACAACACCAGAAGCCTTTCATTGTGAAACTACCACTACTGCTTTCAGACAGAGCAAAAGGAAGACAGACAGGAAATCAGGAGCGATGGACCACCCCTACTTTCTTCTCTTGAGCTTCCAGAACGCTTCATACCTCCTGTACAGACCAACCAAAACAAGTGATGCAGTGAGATGCAGAAATCCTCAAAAGCATACTCAAAGATCTATGCATCAGAGCAGACTAAGCAAAGGCTAAAATGACTAACTTGTTGAAGCTGGGAAAACAGAACTTAAGAAGCATTGTTGAATTCCAGTGATTACATACCATTTCAGGAACATGAGCTATTTACTAAAAGACTAACAAGCTATGCTTGCACAGTCCAATAAATGTGGCTACAAAAAGCCCAGCAAAACAACCCCAAGTCCAAAAGCATTCCTCTTCCCCAACAGAAACAATCACGTTTTCAGCATACTCGCTAGATATTTATCTCACCATCCACTAAAAATGCCAATCCCACAAAAAGCATACAGGGGTTTGTTAGTTTGGTTTTGTAAAACCCAATGAAGATAATGAAGCAGAGAGAAAAAGAACACACAGAACATCATGGAGATGTTTACTCATGGTGACCCTCACTCTCTACCACAGGTTGCATCTAAGAAATCTGTATTTTGAAACAGGATCTACCACATTGTGCTAACAGAACCACAGCCTGTACAGTTGTTCCAACACAGGTCACTTGCAGACGAACAAATTTAAGGATCCAACCCACACTAACCTCAAGTACTAAGCCTCTTTTTAGACATCTCAGAACTAAGCTTCAGCCCAAGTTCCATCACTGCTCTGTAAGGCTACTTCCATAAACCCTTGTCCTTCTCTCATGCAAGTGCCCTGTTTTAAGGGCATGGTTTCACTTGGCACATATGACTGGCATATTAAGAGACAGATTCTATGTCAGTAAGGAAATTGGCAAAGCTCTGAAGTTTCAAAAAATGAAACTTGAAGAATTAAGGACACCAAAAAAATAGATTTTACTGAACTATAATAACTGTATCACTTTTATGAAGTCCAAACAATTAAGTTCTGTTAAACAACTACTGGCAGAAAAACAGCTAAAGCCAGAGGAACTTAAGTCTGCAAGTAAACTTTCCCATATCATTTCCCTTCTTCAGCCCAGTTCCCATGACCAGTTGGACCTTTCCAGACTAACAGAAAGCACACTGAGAGATGCTCGAGTCTTCTCAATCTACATGATTTATGTTCATAGATGAAAACCTAGTTGTTAACACTGCACAACCATTGATTTCCACATTTCCACTCTGCCATTTCATTGCTAAATGCAATCCAATTGGCAAGCTCACATACTAGTTCGCTTGCCAGTTAAACTTTCCAACAGTCATGTGGCACAGCATATGGATAAATCTAGAGCTGACGTACTGAAGCAGTCGATCTTAACAAACCATTTCCAATTTATGTGATTTAAATAACAACAGAGTCAAGCACTCTGACTGCCAGGGCAACTGCAACACCTACCTTCTACTCCAAAGGAAAATCTCAGTATATACTATTCACTCATGAGAATGCATTAGCCTGTATTCTGTTGCCTAAATGGGCAGAACAAATCCCAGTCATAATTCAGGTCTAGACTTTTGAATTTAAGGAGTTCAAAAATAAGAATAATTACTCTTGAATTTGTACACAAAAAAACCCCAAACCAACAAATCTTATCTCCACTTATTTCCAAAACCTCTGCAAAAGTGAGTCAGTTTATGTTGTATGTGTATTAATTACTCTGCCCATACTAAAGAATACCACTGTCACCAAGACAAGGTCAGTTAACATTTTCATGTAAATGCAGGCTAAGAACAAAATGTCAGCAAGTTCTCCTTAGCACAGCTGGACAGTTCAACATGGACTGAATTGTTACCTTCATTATTACATTAGCTATACCTAATTACATAATAAATAATGCAATAATAATAATGTAATAAGTTATGATAAATAACTTGTGAACTCCAGTAAGCCTGTTTCAAGTAAACTCCTCCAAATGAAACTGACTGTGCCAGAAAGCAGCTTAACTTACTGCTGAACTGGAACAGATAAACAGAAGGAATTAACAGATGCACAATACACTGCAGATCTATCAAAGTCTTAATCAAACTCCAATCATTAATTTTAACTTTTAAAGCCACAGCCTTCCTGTCATGAAAAAGACTCAAGGGAAGATATATACACCTGTCTCTCTCAAGAGGAATGGATTATCAGATAACCACTTGTCAAAGCTGTAAACTAGCACCACATATCACTACACAGAACAATCCAAATTAGAATAAAAGCATAAATTTTTAAGATAAGATTCCCTGATTTAAAACTAATGTTTAGCTGCTTATCACTTAGACCTAATAAAATAATTTTTTGAGTATTTTAATCCATTTGCCAAGAGTCAACACAGTAATCAGAAGTATCTATAAAGCATAACGCACAAGCACTCAACCTGTATTATTTTTAGACACAGAGGCCCAAGGCTGTCTTTCCTTTGAGCAATTTGGGAGTAGGCTGAAAGTCAGATGAATCATTTTGGCAGCAAATTGTCTCACCCATATTGCAGGCACTCCCCACAGCAAATGACAGACAAAGATGGCCCAGATCAGTTTCTTGATCTTTGAGCTATCTGTGCAACCCATAGACTACGTCCTTAACCAGGTACAAGGAGTTTCTAAAACAACCAAACAACCTACCAAAAAAACCAAACAAACAAAAACCAAACAAAACCCAAAAACCAAACAAAACCCAAAACCCAAACAAAACCCAAAAAACAAACAAAACCCAAAAAACAAACAAAACCCAAAAAACAAACAAAACCCAAAAAACAAACAAAACCCAAAAAACAAACAAAGCCCAAAAAAAACAAACAAAAACCCCAAAAAAACCAAACAAAAACCCAAAAAAACAAACAAAAACCAAAACAACAAACAAAAACAAACAAACAAACAAAAAAACCAAAAAAAAGCTCTTCAGACTATACTAGCTCCTCCTGCACCAACAGTCCTGAGGTCAGAGCAGGATGCCGCTGCACATCAGCCCTATTGCTTGCTAGCAGGAGACCCTGGACAAAACAAATGTCATGTCTTGTTCTGGTGAGAATCAAAACTTGAAAACAAATTTAAAACTCTTTTTTTTTTTTTAATGTAGATGAGGTTTAAAACATCAAGCCAAAGAAGCTTTATTCCTCTTTGGTTGCTCTGATCAGATTCTGTTACAATAAAATGATCAGAAAAGACTGAATTTTGCTTCTTGGAGCTTATAATTACCTCTTCCTCCCATAAGAGGTAAAAACCTTAATTTCACATTTAAGGTTATAATTAGATATTCCAAATTTTTTACATTTTCCCTAAGCTCTCATAGTTTTGACAACTTCCTTCGTAACCTTTATGAAAAACTTCCATAATTCCCACTAACTGTTCCAGAAAAATACAAATCCCTCCTTTATCCTTTAGTTCCTGTCAACCTGCCAAAGGAAAAGCAATTCCAAATCACCAGCATAAATAAAAGTAATGTTTAAGAGCAAAGACTCACACAGTTAAACCAATTACATAAAAATATTGCCAATACCACATGCTCCAGTTTCCCTTCAGCCTCAGTGAGGTGAAATGTATTAGACTGCTAAACATCTTGTTACCAAATGCTTTTGATGATTAACAAACAACATTACTAAAAAAGATTAGAGGATTCCTCTTTGTTATTGCTAGTTCCCAGAGTTTGAAGGTATTTATCCAGTCTATAAAAGTCTTCTAGAAAAACATAAATAAGGACTAAAACAAATAAACAGCAGTTAAAACACAAACTACTTTTTAGCAAAAAGACATTTTTTAACTTTTTAACCTTGCCTCTCTATTCATTCTTAAACCTATTCTGAAAAACACCAACTGGAATTTGCACACAACTACTGTTTTAAGGAATTAAATCAGTGAAAGTATTTATAATACTGGGTCACTTATTTTACATTGACTACGAACTAATGTGACAGTTTTTATACAGATAGACAAACACAGAGTAAGACTGGCCTCTTCCCTGGTCAAGAAAATAACTTAAAAAGAAGAAAGAAACATGTAAGAGAATGTCACATGCACGTAGGGTTAGATGAAAACAGGGCCAGTAAAACAGTCACAACACATGAAGCATTAGAAAAAGAACTACATCTCAGAGTCACAGTTCAGTGGTCTAATTCATCCTTTCAACCTAGTATTCCAAGAAGAAAAATGCCATTTAACTGAATCCAGAAAAACACACAAAAACCCCATAAACATTTTTAAAAGGGTAAGTAGGAGCCTGTAAAATATTACAGCAATTTGGGGGAAAAGGCGTCTCAAAAAAATAACAAACACCCCTATATTAAGGACAACTGGCAACAAGAAAAGCTGCTCTAATATAGTAACTATGAAAATAGAGACAACAATTCCTAAATCTATGCCTAATTCTAGGGAGGATATACTGTTTGGGGCCATGGGGGACTGGAGACATCCCACTCACTCAACACAAAACAGTCCTGTGAAGATCAATGACTGCTAGTGAAGCCTAGAGTATATATGAGTGTTCTTCATAAATATTTGTACTGAGACTGGCTGGCTGGAGTCAGCTTTCCTCACAGCAACGCAGAGAGTGCTGTGCTTTCAAATGGTAACTACAAAGCATTGGTGACATACCCGTGTTTTCGCTACAGCTGAGCAACGCCTGCAGGGCATGGAGGCTCTCCCTCTTTCTCCGGCAGTCATCCCCTACCAGAAAGTAGGTTTGGGGGTGAGTAAAAGGCTGGAAGGTGACAGAGCCAGGAGAGCTGCCCTAAGCTGGGCAAAGGGATGTTTCACATTACATGATGTCATGCCCAGCAATAACAGAACAGGGAAACAGCCACTACACTGAGACATCACTGTGCTTGTCGGGGGGGAACCTGTCTGCTTTTGCACCACTTGTTCCTCTTCCTCTTTTCTTTGCTGTAAAACTATCTTGTTATCAAGCCATGAGTTTTCTCACTTTTGCCCTTGCCATGCCAATGGGGGATGGGAGAAGCAGAGAAAGCACTGGGTGGGTGCTCAGCTGAAAGGGTCAAGAACCAGAAAGCTGGAACATCTACTCTACAGCCATGTCACCTTGAAGTTATTCCACTGTTTTGTGTGTTGTTCTGGGGTTTTTTTCATTACAGATTTCACATGGGACTGTGCCAAAACTTCATAAAAGTCAAGTACAGCACCTATTGCTACTGCCTTAGCAAATATCAAATTAACTTGGAAATTAGACCAGCCCACAAAATTTATTGTCTCTTTACCACCTTATTTTCCTTTGGTGCTTATCCATGTATTACTTCATTATTGGTTCCAGCTACTTCAGCCAAGCTGACTAAACTCTGATGTCCTCCCCTTCCATTTCTCTGAAAGACAAGCAATGCGTTTTCCCACTTCCAGAACCCTAGGGCCATCACCATCCATTATTTCCATGAAGCCCACAAGCAACAGCTGTGCTGCACCAGGCCATTCACATTTGCAGAAGAAAGTGTCCAGCTACTCACAAAACACAGAACTGACTTACTTCTACCAGAATCCCCTGGGTCAAGAGGATCTAGACATATTTCGGCTGATCTAAAATTTGGGTCAGGGGTAAATTGTGATTTCATTCACGTTCCTGGACACGATTCACCTTTTTCTCAAGACCAAAGCAAATATGAATTCCATGGTCTTTATCATTATGTACTTACTTTAACCAAGCATTCAGCATTCTCCCCAATTACTATAAATTATCTCAACATCTTTTTATCTGCTTTTCCATCCCATGACTTTTTACCCTAGCTGTTATTTGTATTGCAATCTGAGACAGATGTCCTTGCTGACAGCTTCCACACTTTTTTTTTTTAATCAACAGTATTTCTGGAATTCCTAACACTGTTCTATCCTTTGCTTGCATCAGAATCACTCCTTCCGAAACTAACAGATCATCTTATACCCCTTCTGTCTTAGGAGAGACTCTACCTACCTATTTTCTTAGCTTGTAGAAGTTATGCTATTTTACAATCACTAGTGTCATTACTTCCATTCTGGAAAGGAAGGAATTCTATCAAATTCATGGTTATTTCCATCAAAATCTAATTAAGTTTCAGATTTTCAAGCACCTTCTTACCAGTCTAAAGCAGGCATTTCAACAATTTTCTATCAGTTGCTGGAAGAAAAAATGTGTCCCAAACATCTTCAGACCTTCAAGAACTACAAAACCTATCTCCTTCCAGAAAGGCCTTTCCCAAGTCTCCAATTTCTCTGTTATTTCTGCTACTTCAACTACTTCCTAAAAAGAAGCAAAGTCAACCACTAGCATTGTTTACTGCTTCGTGCCTTCTCGTCCTCTTTCTTTCACCAAAGACACCCAACTGCTTCAATGCCTTACGAGCTTCAGGAAGAAAAAAAACAAACAAAGGAACTCGAGCATACAGAGGCTTGCGGAGTGTGCAGAGAAACATCATCCCCCCTTCCCAGCGCCTGAAGGCAGAGGACTGCACCAACTCTTCTGGTCAATCCAAAGACAAAAGGAACACTGACTGAGAAATTTCCTGCTGTTTTGGGAAAAAAAAAACACAAGCAATTCCATCAGCTGGAGGATGCTCACATGCAGACTACAAGCCTATGCTTACAGGCAAGACTGGATAGACAAACCACCTACCAGAGGCAGAGTTTTCAATGCTTAACCTTTATAAGGAAAAAAAAAAAAACCTTGGTGATCCAGTTAGATCATCTACAACAACTTACGGAATTTGTACTATAACTATGCTAAAAAACTGAATTCAGAATATACAAAGTCTCAATTACTCACAGAAATTAAGTGATCCTTTATTGAATAAACAGCCTGTAAAAGTGACTGATACAGATAATTCTGTAAATGAAATACACCACATTCTAATATTACATAGTACTCCTACACGAAAATATCTCTGTCATATCACAGTTCAATAGTTACTGCTGAACAAAGTTATCCAATCACAATGACTCTTCCAGACCTTCAAAACAATCAATACTAGGCTTTACAAAACCTTTCAATATTACATATAGTACTGAAACATCACTGCCTGCCAGTGACTGGCAGAGTTGTAAATAGAAACAGGTTATAAATAACAACAGTTGCATCAAAAAGGTTTCCAGCTTACTTGCTGAGCTACAGCCCATTCAAAGAAAACCCTTTTTAATGTTATGAAATGCAAACTTTATCCATACCCAGATCTAGGGAAAGAAGGTCTGAATATGGAAAAGAGATAATTCCAAAATAATTCAAAACGAAAAGAAGACAGACAATCCAGCTTGCACATCAAGCTGCCACAGTGACCAAAGCATATCCTTTCAAGGTAAAAGCTAAACAGCAGTAAAATGATTCTATTTCAATGTTTGGCAAAACTAAAGGGATTCTGTTTAAAGCTCTAACAGACATATTTGTTGAATGATACTGAAAATTCTGGAAAAGCCACAGAAGATTATTCCATGGCATTTTCATAAGGCTTGAAATAGCTCATTTAATGTACTTAGCTTTACAGAATAAATAAAAAAAAAAAATCCTCCAACACAAAGTACAAATACCTCACAGTGAAAAAATTCCAGACATCAAAGGATCACAGCCTACCAACAAAAGCTGTAATGAAACTGCTAGATGGAAGCTGAAGCCAGTCAGATGAAAATAAAAGACAGCAACGTCTGATTCACATTTGCCTTTCTGATCCGATTCAGTGGTTACTGTACCAATGGTTAATATTCTTGTTAAGAGGAAATGTTTTTTGAAGATGCATTTAAATCAAGCATAAGGTTTTAAGGTCAATGCACAGACAGCAGTAGAAAAAAACACAGCTGCAGACAATAAATGGCAGGTAATTATTTAATAGCATCTTTTAGCCCTAAACTTTGGTGGAGAGACTGAGATGTTCTGTTAAAAAAAGAAACAATAAAAATCTTCCAGTATCTTTTTGCGTAGAAAAATCTACCAGTCATCTTCCATAAGAAGATTAATAATTATCTTTGGAGACATAAGGCTGGTTTAGATCTCCACTTTCCTACCCCCCCATCTTGCTGTTCAAATTGTATCTGTCAGCTACCTTTCCTATGGCACATTTTCAGCTCAGTGCTGCTACCTCTGCCAACAAGGCAACATGGAGCATAAATGCTCCTGCAGAAACCTGATCACCTAAAACTGTCAACAATTGACAGTGATGCCAATAAATGGTTTATTCTATGCGACTTTTGGAAGGGGCCTACAAGTTTCCTCAAGACAGCTAAGTTTAATATATAACTTTTACTACATAAACTAAACAATTTCATACCAAAAATTGTATTTAAAAATGGGAAGGATCCATTGTTCACCTTTTCCTCCAGATATGCCCCAGGGCATACAACAGTTCCCACGCACTCATTGCAATTACATATTGCATGCTCAGCTATTCACAGTACTGTAAAATTACCAAATTACAACCTTTGTAATATTTTTCAATGCCACTAGCTGCAGCAGTTGCCACAAATATTTTGATTATAACCTACAAAATCAGGATCTCCTAAGCCACATTCCACAACAAGAATTCACTATGATTCACTTTTATTTTCAGCATATGCGTGATCTTTTTATCCAAACTCATTAGTAACTATGTGGTACATGAACACTAACACATGAAATGTTCAGGGAGCTAACATAAAGCAAAGTTTAACCTCTTAAGTACAAAATTCATCCAAAACATTTGGTTTGAAACATGAAACAAACAAAAAAGGCTAGAATATAGCTAAGTACAACTGGACAAGACAGCTTTAGTAGTAAACAAGCTCCAAAAGCACCACATACATGTTTCTGATGAAACAAACCTCAGACTCACAAAAGCCTCAGGCACTTGGTTGGCTGAGCAGCAGCAATGAGAGGATTACATGAGTACAGTATATTGGCGGACGGTCACAACACAGCCCTAACACAACTTCAAGTGACTCTTTCATGCACGATCAAAGGACTGCACAATTTATAGTTCACTCATGGCTTTATTTGTGCTTAATTATATGTAACCTTTGCAGTACAACCATTCATTTCCCACATTTGTCAGTAACTTGACTGAGGTACCCGACGTGACCAAGCAGCCCTGTGCAGCCTGCCAGCTGGGGCAGAGTTCAGCACCAGCGCAGCTCCAAGGGGATGGCTCACACCAGGCCCTCATCAACACAGGGGGCATCGCGGGGCACCATGAGCTCAGGACACTGTGCCTATTTACGCTAGGACACTCTTAGAAAAGCAACTCTACTTTCCTCAAACAAACTTGCCTGATAGGTTATTACTTTCCCCAGGCATACATGACCCACTGGCTATCCCTGAGGTTGTGATTAAGATTACTGGGTATTTTGGATTAACCTGTCACCCTCTAAAGCCAACTGTACACACTGAAGCAAATCCAAATTGAGATGTGCTATCGATATGGATCTCCAGTACAGGCATTTCCTTTTTCAGAGTCTGGCCCCCCAAATAAACAAAGATCATGTATCTGAACGTTAGATGACATTGCTACTTAAAAGTTCATATCAGAAGAGATATTTTTAGTAATTATATCGGTCTGAGTCCTTAAGCAATGCCCGTACTTGGAAATCTATCAAAACTTCCAGAAGAACTACCCAGTTTGGAAGTACATAGCTGAATCCAGTTGGTTGGTTTGGGGTTTTTTTCCAGACCAGGATAACTATAGAGGCTTGGATGAACCTGGAGTGACATGATAACATTAAACAAGGTCAAACTTGTTTATATTGAAACACAGTTACAGAAGGTCATTCTTCTGCAAAGGAAAGATTGCACAAGAATCTTGGGAAATAACAAAAGAAATTGCCTGAACAGTACTCAGGAGTGTGCAAACAGAAACTGTACACAGCAAAAAAAGAAAAAAGCTGCATAATCTGAGCGCCCAGACTTTCTGACACAGAGGTCCAGAGCCCATGACATAGTAACCTTTGACACAGTTGCGGCAGCTACAAAGAGAGCTGCACGCTCACCAGAAAATACATCACACAGCACAGCATGTGGGCATGAACAGGGCTCAGCAATGAAAACCAAGAGAGCAGCTGCTTTAACTATTGCTTTCTGGTTTGTTTCACGGGTCTTTAGTACTAGCCAGTTACCTTAAACAGCCAAACTGCCTTTTATAGTGGTTTCATTAGCTGAATTAAGCTACCTGAGAAAGTTTAAAATAAACATTATTAATTTATATCACTGGAAAGGAAGAGAGACTCCACAGCTGCAGTGTGCACACAACAGTGTTCCATACAACCCAAGTGGTTATTTAGTAATAAAAGACCAAGATGAACCTCACTATACATTGCCACCATCTCTGATGACTAGTCAGCTAACAAGAAATTACTCCAGCTCAGAATATAAAATTTCTCTTCTCCTGCTCACCAGAATTTTACAAAGAGACAAAGTTATACACCAATTTAGTCTAAACCAATATAACCAATACAAAAAAAAAAAAAAAAAAAAAAAAAACCCAAACAAACCAACACCCACACATTGTAATTTCATTATTATCAGAACTTAGGTCAAAAAACTTTCTTCAAATAAATCTGAATCACAGCATATGAAAACTCCATACAAGAAATGTACATCACACAAAATCAGACTGCCATGACAGGGTTATTCACACATTTCCTTTGGGCTTACTTTTCTTCAACATTTGTTGAAAATTCAGTCATGTTTTTGTAAAACAAGCACTACATTCATGTAGCTCAAATAAAAATACCATTTCTTTTTAAGTGAGACATTAGGTAGCCTCTATAAGCTGACCACAAAACAGAGTATTTTCTTCCCATCTAACACTCAGGCTAGGTAAATACAACTGAACAGCACCTTAAGTATCGTGCTCCTTATGCTTGGCATATTTGCGCTCTTGAACAACTCTGTCCTGTGCTACCAGTAAAGTCTTTTTTGGTTAATTCAGATTAAAGCAACATAGCACCCTGACATGATGCATATTGTCCAGGCCTTCCACACATCAAGTGATAAAACTCTTGCACCACCATCTTACGTTTTGGTTTCAATTTTTCCTTTAGGACTCTGAAGTCTCCAACAGAACTTGAAATTACCCAAAGCCATAAACACCTAGGATCACATAAGTAACTACGCTGTTTTTAATCAATCTGCTTAAACTGTTGCAAACTTCCTACTTGAGTTTTCCCAAGTAAACACAGGCACTAAAGAGGAAGTAAGTGGAGATGTTAAGTGGCCCATAAGGCTTATTAAGAACAAGCTGATAGGTTTTAGCAAGGTTGATACAACATAAAACTACTAATTTTAGAAACTCCTGGTGACCTTCCAAGACTAAACCACAGACATTTTTTTCTTTAGAGGTTTTAAATGTCAATGACTGGATACCACCTTCCCTTCGGTCTTAAGATACGAATACACTTAAATATATAGCCTGCACACAAACAAGATTCCAATGACACATCCAGTGACAACAGACTGGAGCTCATCCAAAGAATAAGGCCGGCCAGGCTGTAACATACCGTTCTCACTCTGGTTATTTCCACTAACATAAACTAGGCTTAAAATCATAAAATAAAACTACTTTTTCCTGCAGAATCGAGAGACATTTTTCAAACCATAAAGTAATACAGATACTACAATGTTAAAGCAAACATAGCGTTATTGAAAGGCTGCTACAGAAGACATGTCTAAAAGCTGAGAGTAATGCAGAGGCAACACAGAACTGTAAAAATCCTTACCAAAAAACAAAGTTATGTCAGAACAACCAAGTCATTAAAGCAAATTACGAAATTTTTGCACCTCGCTAATCACAACTGAGAAGCCTCGATACTTCCCATCAGTACTTCCCCAGCAGCAATTAACAAACCCAACTTTCAAAGAGGCAACAGTGACACAATTTGTTTAGTGCCAGGGATAAACACAGGTAAGTTTTAGGCCATTGCTCTTGACAGTACAGAAAGACAGAGAATACGAAACACAAACGTCAGAGCAGAAGCCCATCAGCACAGGAAGGGGTGGGGAAGTGAGAACAAACTCAGGTGAGTGTAGATCAGAGAAAGAAAGCATGGCTTCTAGTCAGGTTCTCCTTTAAATGGAGACATGGTGCAATGTGGGTTTTTTGGGGTTTTTTTAGATAGTATAAAACCCTCTTTCACTGAGACGTTGTTGATACAAGCCCAGCACTGGCTTTTTGTACTTAGAGCATTCTTTCACTAATACCATGGTCATAATTGTGCAATTGTTTCCACTTTTAATCACCTTCTGGCTGAACACCACTGACTTATTTTTGTCCTTTAGTATAACCATAAAATGAAGTAATGCTCTGTTAAGCTTCATGGCCTTTACATTTACTCTATCAGCATTATTCATATGATAATAAAATCTCAACAATTCTAGTATCAGAGGGAAGGAGACAAACAACCTTCAATACAGATACGGGTTCACAGTTACCTAGATGGAAACATGTTTTCTAACAGCAACACAAGCCACTCCTGGATTTTCATTCTAACGCCTCTATGAAAAAGAAAAAAAAAACTATTTATTCTGAAATTATTATGATACTAACAATACTATTATTATCTATTCTGAAAAAAACGTTACTTCTTCACCAGCAACGTTTCCCGAAGCCTTTCTGAATTTTGCATAAACAGGTCTCCTAAACAAGTACTATCAGAGCTCATGCCTGAGGTCTAAGTAAGCCGATCCCCTCGTGGCAGATTAGAATTTTCACGCTCCAGACCAGCAACTCAGCGAGCAGAGGAGAAGGCAAGCTCACATAACGCGCGGCCAGAAACCCTTGTTTCGACCCCCACGGTCCCCGTGGCAGGGAATGAGGCAGGGAAGGAGCGGCAAGCCCGCCGCTGCTGCCTCGTGGACCCCGGGCGAGCGACGGCTGAGGGCCCCTCACACGGCCGGGGCTCAGCCAGGGCCCCCCGGCCTAAAGGACATCCCCATCACCCCCCCGACCTGAGGGACACCCCCCCGGGCCTGCAGGGCCGCCGGGCCGGGCCCGACCCCACCGCGCTCCCGCTGAGGGGCGACCACCGGCGGCCTACGCGCCGGCCGCCTCCGCTCCGCGGGAGAGCCGCGGTGAGCCA
>VWZG01006116.1:544998-583066 GCA_013396735.1 Grallaria varia | reverse complement strand
CACACACACACACACACACACACACACACACACACACACACACGGCCCCCTCACGCCGCCGCTCACCGAAGTCGAGGAACTGCTTGATGGAGAGGGGCGAGGGGGAGAAGCGCGAGTAGTACTCGATCTGCTTGGGAATGGGGCTCTTCAGCAGCGCCCCGCACAGCCGCATGGCGCGGCGCGGCCCGCCCGGCTCCGCTCCGTTCCCGGTGGCGACGGCTCCTGCTCCTGCCGGGGCTCGGTACGGCTCCTGCCGGGGCGCGGCCGCTCCGCCGCCCGTCGCGCTGCCCGGCCCGGCGGGAGGGGGGAGCGCCTAGGCCGCTCCGCGCAGGCGCACGNCCCGCGCAGGCGCAGGGCGGCGTGCGGGGCGGGGCGGTCGGTTGAGGGAGGCGGGGCTCGTCCCTGCTCCTTCCCCCTCAAGCCGCGGGGCCGCGGGATCGGCGAGCCTGGGAAAGGTCGCTGAGGTCACCGAGCTCAACCTGCCGCCGAACGCCGCCCAGGTACCGAGAGCCGTGTCCGGTCTTTCCTTAAGCACCTCCAGGGACGGCGACTCCGCCACCCTCATGTGTTGTCCGTAAAAGTCGGGCACGTCACACTCGAGAGAGACGTACGTTATTTCAGAGTGCTCAGTGCTATCCCACAAGTCACCAAGGCCAACTATCAAAACTTTTCCGTTTACCAAACAAAGGAGTTAGTGCTCATTGGCTGCAAGCGACATAGTTTTGGTATTAATTAGTAGTCTGTCTCCTATTGGTTAATGATTCTCGTGCTTCTCATGCCAATTAGTGTGCATGCTCAGTCTTTTCCTTTGGGGTGAGTGGTTCCTTGGGTTGGTGGTCAGTGGGTTGGTGGTCCTGATCTCCCCCTGCCACAATTACCTGTTACCCTTCTGGAGCTGATTTCAGCACAAATACTGAGTTGGCTTTATTAGTTTCTTCCTTACCTTGTGCATTCTGCTGGATGTCCTTGTGGCCCATAAATTCTGCATTCTTTGTGTCCAGTGTCAGTGAGCATCCTTCTCCCCAAGCTTGGTTAACCTCCCTCTAGGTCTGAGATCATCAAACCATGTCAAACCCAAAACCTTAACAAGACAATTGCAGGAACAAATAATTTGTTTTTCTAACAGCAGGACATCACTTAGAACTTGTTAGCTGCTATGTGTTTCATGGATTAAATCTCCCTTCTTGTTGATTAGGCTTGAAAGTATACAAAGATCAAACAACAAAGAGCACTCTTTCTCTAGAAAATGTCACATATTGCACATTTTGCAGCACCTGGGCAGTCTGTTCCAAGGTTTTATCACCCTTTCTGTGAAAAAATTCCTCCTAATGTCCAACCTAACCCTCCCTGGTATAGCTTGAGACTGTGTCCTCTCATCCTATCGCTGGTTGCCTGGGAGAAGAATCTCCAGGTGGCGACAACTTCCTTCCAGGTTTCGGATGGACCAGCTGCTATGTCTCAGCTTGTTCACAAAGTGGTGCCCACAACGCTGGCTTCCCCCGAAGTTTCAGCGCTCAGGTGTCCAGCAGGTGGGCACAGAGCAGGTAGAACAAAGGCCACCTGTGTGTTTTGTGACAAAGCAGGTGCTCAGTAATAACGAGGTCTCACGGTGGGAGTTCCAGCACACTGTAACCCCACCGAGGGCCCTGGATGAACCTCTCACAGCCCTGCACTCCCTGTGAGGACAGTCCAGCTCCAGTGTCTGTCAAGTCTCAACTCTTGACAATACTTAAAATTTCCTGAAAAGTCCATTTTAATCTGAGAAGACATCTGAATACAATTAAAATTAATTTTGGTGGCTAGAGTCAGAAGTGAGGCCAGGTATTTGAGAGCCAAAGTGTGCCACTGAATGCAGTCACTGACTGTTTTTTTGCTATGATGTGGTTTAGGTACATTTAAGACAAATAACTGATCACAAAATCCTTTTTTTTTTCTCCTGTAAATTCAATGTAAACTTCAGCTGGTAAAAAATAATGTTACTCTAATTTAATAACTGACTCGAAAAAGAAACCAATACTCTTCACTTACTGAAAGTCCCTCTCCATCCTTCCTAACATGATCGTCCTTACAGAATTTGAGACTGAGAAATACTGACCGAATGTACAAAATAACTGGGAAATGTTTTAAAATCACTTCAATTGCAGGTTGTAGGAATGACTGTTTTGAGGAGGCATGGCATGCAATCAAGCCTGACAAAATGAAACAACTCCTGTCATTCTGAAGCTTTTTTGGCAGATGAGGAGAAATGTTGTAAAATTTTTGTTATAGACTGATCAGGATTTGATTGTAATTTATTCACAGCATAACTCTGAAATGAATTGTGGAATTATCTTAGAGAAAATATATTTTTTTTTGTTAAAGACAGAACAACTTTTCCCAGGTTATGATGAAATTAGCAACTTCAAAGGATGCTACATTGTCAAAATTTAAGCCACTTGATTTAATGTATCTTTCACATTTTTAAGTAATCCTAGTGTGATTTCAGCTCAAACAGTAGCAAGACAACGGTTAACTACTGAACTGTTTTTCTAAACACAAAACATTTTTTGCATTAAAAACAGTGTTACAGCAACTTTTGGGGGGGAATATCTTAAACCTATATTAAACAACCCTTGTGAAAGTTGAATTGTTTTTGTCTATGCTGATGCAGACTAAAACCATAATGAAGACATGCACAAAGTCACTGGAAAACAGAAGTGTGCCCTCTCTCAGCACTGGAGAAACTGATGACATAACCAATAGATCACATTCTCTGAAAATCGTTCATACACACTTTTAAGACAAATTCCAGTCCCAGGCTCTCCCAATAGCCCTGCATGGCCTTGTATGTAAGAAGACTACAAGACTTGCTTAGACATGAAATGCATGTAGGTAAATCTATGGTTTTACCAATGCAAGGCAGCAACAAGCATACAAGTTCTTAAACAATCTGCCAAAATAAAGACAAGTTAGTGGCATAAACCATGCAAAACAGAAAATGTCACTGGGAATCAACAGGTTTAAATTATAAGCTGAGTTTTGCAAAGTGCATGCTTTTGGGACCAGTTGTATTTCTCATACCTCATACCTGTCTTCTTTATGTATTCCAGCACATACCTGGTGCAGAAAAGCTTCCTGCAGTTCATTCTCTGAGAGCCTCCCTGAATATTTGTTTATATGATAAAAAACCTCCACAGGTGGGCAGAAGAGAAAGTATTTGGCCCTTAGGAAAAGTTAATTTTAACATTGCTAACACTGCTTAATTTCTGGGGTGCTTAGCAACTCCCTTATCAGTGCTATTATTTTCATATTTTCCAGTTACATTCGCATTTGGAATAACTAGACTTAACCAAGGGGTCAAAGATGACCCACTTTTACATTGCCATTTAATAGCCAAAACATCTTACTCCTTGTTCAGGTAAAAAATTATTGGGAATGCAGGCAACTGGAAGCCTCAGGACCTGTAAGGGAATTAGGGTCTTGGCATGGACACTTACCAGAACCCTGCTCTGAGGACAAGATGACTGTGGTGTCCTGGCCCAGGGAGCACCATCCAGCCCCACTGCCTCTGGCTTGCTCCCAGGGAGCCCCTGACACATCAGAATCAGTTTTTGTTGGGTCATCATTGTGACAAAGGAGATAGATAATTAAATCTGAGTAGCCTATCTTGCCTTAATTATTTTTCTTGGTTTTCTCTATTGGAGTTGGTGTAAAATCAATGCTTCTGACTCACAAACCACAGAAACTTTGAGAGGGAAAAGAAATAATATCGGATTTTGCTGCAGAGTGATTCCCTACAGCAGGGGATCTGATGTACAGCATATGTGCAAAAGCAAAAGCTTTTTGGTGTTTCCTACCCACTGACTGTTTACCACTGAATTCAGTGCTGGTATTTAAAAACTGGCCTCCCCTAATTCTGTGTTTTCATATGGTGGGAGGGTGAGGTTGTGTACCCTAATGACAGAGTGTACACGGAAGACCCTTTGCTGCTCCATGTATGGGGCTAGTCTTAACATTCAGTGGATCCAGAGGGATAAATAAGGAACACTTCTATGACTAGTAATTGGAAAATTGAGTTACTGGAAGAGAAAGACCTTCGTAAGTTTGAGTTTTCTTAGCATTTACAATTAGAGATTCACTCCTATAGAAATTTGTAGCAGAACTTTGTCTGGAGATATAAAAGATGCATTTTTGCTACATTTTTAGATCTTGTTCTTTCTGGAGCTTTATATTATGTGCACTTCTGTTTTCAGGGTTCAAAGCTTTTGCATGTAGTGTTTTATCCAATTAACATTAATTCACAGCAAAAATTTCAGATTGTTAAAACACCAGAGCAATAATCTCCTTAACAAAGCTTGTTTTATTTCACAACAGAATACATGGTAGGTCTCTAAACTAACTGCAGGGGATTCAGCATAATGAACTTCTTTGTATGGATGTCAGAGGAGTAGAAAAGGAATGTTAAATTGTAAACCAAGAAAACACGGTTATTAGTGTTTTCCAGATACATCGACTTTGTGGAATTCATAGTAATCTTTTTAACAACAACAACAAAAAAATCCTGTATTGAAGTTAATGTAACCCCTATTTCTTAAAGTTCAGAAGCACTCATTGAGAATGGGTATAATACAATTGAAACACTAACAATAACAGTAACCAATAACAGTTATTTGGGGAAAATTCACACAGAAAATTATAGTCCTAAAGTGCCTTTTACAAGATGACAGAAAAATCAGCACAGAACAGGAAAAACTAGTAGAGGGTAGTGTGATGTTTCATACAAATTCCTCCTCTTCTTAGTACTAATTTTTCTCAATAACACTGTTGTATTTTCCCACCTGCCATTATATGCTTTCAGTGATAGATTCAAGTAGTGGAACAAAACCACACTGGAAACACATGGAATGAGAAAGGGATAAGTTTCTTACTGAGGCTTTCCTAAACTTCAAAAAGGATCTGGTTTTATTTTTAATAACATATTGCTTCCTAGTATTTGTGCACTCAGATGGGTATACTTGGAAGGACTGTTACCCATAATAGTCAGAAGATTGATAGTTACTGCATTTAGGAATGCACATGTAGTATTAAATCTCATAGTCTACATTTTCAGCCATTCTTGTCTATTAACCACGAAAATAAAGTTTCTTTACCCAGGTTTTTTTTGTCAGCAAAACTGGTAGTCATTGCATTTAATGTTCCTCATCCTGGTTAGTTGATCAGCAAAGTTCACCAGTCTTTCCAAAGGAACCATCTGGAACTATCAAAATATACGTTCAGCCTGGAACCATCTGTGACTATCAGATATATGTTCAGCCTGTCTAAGGGCTGGAAAGTTAAAGAAAATCTTGACTCTCTTTGTAAATAAAAATGCCATGGCTTGTCAAAGTGTTTATAATTAACTGGCTCAGATGTGTTATGTTTTTTTTAGAGTGTACGCTCCACAACTCCTTCAATTACAGAGCTATCCTCAGTGATTTGCTTTAGAGTATGTAGAGCTGGTGCCACCATGCAGGTGATGACACCATCTGTGTGTCCAATATTAACAGACAGAACGACATTATTCTTTAATAGCCCAAAAACATTTCATCTGTAAAGAAATACAAAGATGTGATATTCTTTTGAAATTGGTAAGGTACACAGGAGGGCAAATCCTTGCCACTGAGACAACAGAGTAAAAGCAGAGAAGAAGAGTTTAGGAGAATCTTTAATGCTATGGTATTTTGTCCTGCCTGTGCCATAAAGGGACCATTGGAACCAGTGAGGTAGAGCTATGAATGAGTAACTCAGAACCACACCAGAATAACCCCGTCCTCATAAGACTGTGTCTTGGAGCTTCTTTAACCATTCAAATGTACAAAAACCCTCACAGCCAGGTCCTGACTTGCATTTAATGGGTAAAACTGAGTCTAACCAGCAGCCAGCACACTTATGCCAAGGATTTACATTTAATCTTCTTTTGCACGAACAATTTGAAAGAACACCAATTGAGGAAGAGTCACTGGTACATAAGAAATACATCTTTGGATTTTGTACTAGATCCTTTTAAATGGGATTTAGAACCTACTTTGGGGGGGAGAACAGTACTCGTTTTACCTTTAGTAGGAAGGGAGTGTCCCTGAAAAAAAATCTCTTGAGTTTTTTTCTTATTTTTCTTCCCTTGCTAGGGAGTCTCCTAGGGAAAAACTGAAAACTTTATTTCAAACTTACTTGCTGTAACCATAGCCTGGCATACCTTTATCTTTGGGGGATGTCATCTCAGCACCTTTTTGTTTGCAGAAACTGAAGCCTGTAGGGGCTGTGTGAGGAAGAAGCTGAAGAGGAGTGTGCTGGTTTTAAAAGTAAACCGGCAGGAGAAATGAATCCAACTCAAAAGAGTTTAGAAGTCAGAACTACGATTTATTAAAAAGATTACAATGGATACACTGATACAAAGGAAAATTGGTTTCAGCCCTCAAAACCCAGTTGTACAACCCAGCCCCCTGGGGCACAAACAGTATGGTGCTCACCAGCCCCTGTGCTGAGCACCACGTGATCCCCCTGAGTCCAAAGCAAAAAGGAAAACCTGTTTTCCTTCCAGAAGGTTGGTGGTCACAGTCTGGTTGAGATTGGTAGTTGCAGTCCTGTTGAGGTTCTGGCCCTCCTCTCAGTCTGACGAGTGAGTGAGTGCCTCAAGTTCCAAAACCCCAAGCTTATATATGCTTCAGTTCAGATAGGAACACCCAGTACCTCTCCCAGGGTGAGGGGATTCACAATGGGCAATTTACTCAGTGAGTCACAGGATATTTTTGGTCTACTTGATGGCCCATTAGCAGACATGACCCCTCAGGTTGGATGTGAAGGTGTTAATGACTCCTGGAGGGGAGTTATCACACCTGAATCATTGGTGTGAAGACAGGGAACCTTCTTATCTCTGTTTTTTTCCATGCACACAGTCCATAGCCTGAGGTGTCAGGTGTGTCCTGGGCAGCTGTTGCAAACAATGCATCGTTAACAGTTCATGATAAATGGCAGAGAGGGTATGGAATACACAGTTCCAGTTACATTCCCACAGTGATAAATTGGTCCCAGCCACTATAACTAGGACAAGGAGTTAGAACTTGCTACATTAAATTTACCATGCAGCAGGAAATACAGGAAGTTCTTGTATCCTCACACAAATTGAATTAAGTCTGCCATTTAGGAGAGCAGGTTTGAGTCATCCTGACTCTGAAAATTCTCAGCTGGAGAGAAGTACACTTTCTGTTCATTTTGCACAGAAGATTTGTTTTCCATGCAGTCACATCTTCAAGAGGAAACTGTCAGTTTTGTCTGAAAAACACCATAATCTCACACGAGTCTGTTTGCCTCTCTGCTGGCACTTGTCGCCCTATGTAGCAGCCTGGAAGCCTGGAGAACCAGGTTTCCCAGGGCTTTCATGCCCCAGCCTCCACAGCCCTTCTGTATAGACTGGCCTGAAACTGGAGTATTTTGTTTTCACTGCAACCCATGAGGTAAGAAGTAAAGATTTCAGGAAGCACCATAATGTTTAAACATAGAAACATTGAAACATTCTACTTTGAGAATCTGCCGATTTCATGATATTCCTTAAATAAAACAGCATAAATGTTCCGCTACAGAAACAACAGGGAAGAAGAGCTGTCATGTATGTCACTGTGCAGCTTTCTGCATGGTAAAAAATCTTTCAGAGCATAATTCCTGCTTCTGAGCTGCACTTCCCAGAGGTATCTGTGTGCCAAGAGACATATAAATGAATAAAAAAATTCTGAGTCTGAATACACACTTTGTAATGAATTATGAGCCATTTTCCTCTCAAAAAAAACCAAACAAACAAACCATGTTAGGGAATTACAACTGCATTTTCTGATTGCTTCCCCTCCCAGATCTTGGCAGTAGAAAATGTATTGAGAAGGGCCTCTGTTCCAATAGCAGTTCTGCCTTCAGAGAACAGTAATACCTCTGCATCGATCAGTCTCCTTTTCACCCCATTATGATATATCCTTGTATCTTGTGTATAAATGCTAGAAGTTTTATAATTCAGTATCATAGCAAGTGCTTTTCTGAAATCAATAAGCATTACATGCACTGGAATGCCTTTATATAACAGATATGTACTTACAGTCGATTTGGAAGTCGGGTTTGCCTCACCTGGTATGTTTGATTAACCTGTGGCTCTTACTGTTCATTGGGCTTTTTCACTCTATAGATTTACACATGAATTGATGGGGTTTTTTAGTCTTGATTTGAGCCCATGGGAAGTTTAAAGGAATGTTTGTCCAATATTTCTGTTAAAACCACTTTACTGCATTTATTCAACCAATAAGTTTTTATTATCCCCATTTTCATGTATTCCTTTTATTTAGTACTGATTTGAAAGTGCACAGGAAGAAACCAAATTGGTTTACACAGCACAAGTTAAACATATTATTTAACCTTTTTGTACCATCCTGGACTTCAAATATATACCTTTTATTGATACTGCTTTTTGCTAGAGTCTGGAGGCTCTCTTCCCTGTAGAGTAAACAGCAATACATATTTTGCTTGATTTTCTGTAATAGTTTGTAGACTGGTCTGGATGAGAAAATAGGCAAACACAGTGGTTATGTCGACGTTCAGTGACGCGGCAAATTAGCCCTAAGCATAACTTCTAGCAGATTAAGTTCTGCAAGGAGAAGGAAAAGAACGATTAAGGGAAGATAGTGTTTCCTCTCTAAAATGAGATACTTTCGCCAGGGTTATAGTAGCACTAGCCTTTGCTTAGAGATAAGCTGATCTGGTAGGTATTGTAACAATATTCTTGCATTATTACCCTAATAACAGTATGGGGGTTACATCATTGTGCAAGTGTGGTTGCTCCGATCTGTGCCTATAGTGGGGCCCAAGACCAGTGCCAAACAAGAATCCATTTGAATTGTCTTCACATACATAGTCGAAGAGATAATTAAATGCATTATATTTATTTGGTCTATCCATGCACCTGATCCTGGTAAATGGGGTAGGACTCAATTCAGGCTTGAAGACCTGCTGCCAGCAGCTGGTGGCTTCTCCAGGAGCACCATTGGCAAAATATTCTGGGTCTCTACACAGAGCCTCCTCAAAGATGATCACTAGAAAAAACTGTAATTTAGCAAGATAAACAAACAAATAGGTTGTTTGACTGTTCTGCCTACAAAATATAATATGCAGCTTGTTTTGAGAATTATTCTGATGCTCTGTGGGAAAGCATAGCCCCAAAGCTTCATGTGTGGGAAGAAAACTTTTGCTCTAGTGTTTGCTTCTAGATGAGTGTTTTGTGATAACAGGAGTAATAAAATGTCCTTCTGAGGCAAAAGATGGATTCTGTGCAGAGACCTGACAGCCTGTAAGTTTTACTTTCTCCGCATTGCAACATTAGTTAGGCATTTGTTGTAGGATGGATTAGCTTTAAAAGATTAGATATGGATATGGGTGTGGACATGGATAAGAATGGAATTACTGATTATCCAAAGTCATCTTTACACTTCATTAAGCAACTGAATGCTAAACATGAGGTTGTCACACTCAAAGGAGTAACATTTCCACATCCACCTAGTTTGATGCCTTTCTTCTCAGCTGAAGCTGGGAGTGCCATGTGATGGACACACTGAAAAGCAGAATGAAAAGCACAGATCATTTTTATTATTAAGTTTGCTGAATGATTGCCTCTAGAAGCCATTTTCAGTTGTGTTCAGCAGACATTCACCAGCTCCTGACCGGTATTGACTTCTGGTAGTTTGATGTTAGACATATGTAAGGAATCAATCAAATACAAGATGATTTTTCTAAGGGAGAGGAAAGGAAAAAAGGGTCCATCAGGTGCACTCATAGCTGAAGCTACATCAGGCGTTCACCAAAGCCACTCTGTCACTCCATCCTCAGCTGGACAGGGCAGGAGAAGATGTAACGAAAGGCTTGTGGACCAGGATAAGGTCAGGGAGAGGTCATCACCAGTTACTGTCATGGGCAAAACAGACTCGACTTGGGGAAATTACCTGAATTAACTGCCAATCAAATCAGAGGAGGGTGAGAAGAAATAAAACCAACTTTTAAAAGCGCCTTCCACCCAAGTCTCCCTTCTCAATATCGTCTTTACTCCCAAATTCTCTACTTCTTCCTACCCAAGGTACAGGGGGATGGGTAATGGGGACTGTGGTCAGTTTGTACCCTGTTGCTTCTGCCGCTCCTTCTTCCACACATGCTTGCCCTGCTCCAGCCTGGGGTTTCTCCCATAGAAGACAGTCCTCCATGAATTTCTCCAATCTGAGTGTTTCCCATTGGCAGCAGTTCCTCAGAAAGTGCCCCAGCTTGGGTCCTTTCATGAGGTGCAGTTGTTCAGAAACAGTCTGCTCCAGCCTGGATCCCCCCATGGGGTCACAAGTGCTGCCAGCAAACCTGCTCCAGCGTGGGCTCCTGTCTCCGTAGGTCCACAGGTCCTGCCATGAGCCTGTTCCAGCGCTGACTTCCAGTGTCATTGCAGCCCCCTTTGAGCATCCACTTCTCCAGCATGGGGTCCTCCAGGGGCTGCAGGTGGATATCTGCCCTGTCATGGAGCTCCATGGACTACAGAGGCACAGTGTCCTCACCATGGTCTTCACTGTGGTCTTGTAGGGGAACCTCTGCACCAGTACCTGGAGCACCTCCTCCCTTCACTGATCCTGGTGTCTGCAGGGCTGTTTCTCTCACACATTCTCACTCCTTCCTCCAGCTGCAATTGTTGCTGTTTCCACAGCAGTTTTTTCCTCTGTTCTTAAATATGCCACCACAGCGATGCTACGACTGTTGCTGATGGGCTCACTTGGCCAGCGGCAGGTCCATCCAGGAGCTGGCTGCCATTGGCTCTGCTGGACATGGGACAAACTTCTGGCGCCTTCTCACAGAAACCATTCCTCTAGCCCCCCACCACTACCAAAACCCAAAACCTTGTCAAACAATCCCAATACGCTGGCCATATATACTGATATCACAGAGGCTTTTTTCCTTTCCTTAAAATATAGATGTTCCGCTCAATCTTTATGATTTGATGTGTGGTTCACATAGAGACCAAGACAAATATGAGGCACGCCTGTATAAGCACGTGCGCTCACAGTATATGGGAGAACAGTTCACTTAAAACACTTGGCTCAATACACCACAGTATTGGCCTTGCCACACTGAACTAATGAAAAGTTGCTCCGAAAAATTTTGTATTCATAATATATAAAACCAGCTTAAGACATCTCTTCATAAACAGTTTCAAGGAAGGTAGGAAGCTGAGACAGATCTGAGGAACAATCTGCATCTTGTCCCCTGCCAAAAGTCACTCATCTGTCCTGCTAATGCTCAGGATTAAGATTCAAAGGGCACCCAGCAGTAACTGGCCCTAGATAAGCCAATCCTGACTTGTCAAGGTGTGCTGTCTGCAATGGCTGGACTTTGCAGTGCTCCCTAATTTTGACCCTCAGCTACAAAAAGTGAAAAGTACAGCTGGTGGCTGTATCAGGCCTGCACCTTGCCACGAGCACTTCAGCTGCAGTGAAGGGCTGTCCAACTCCCACTCTTCCCTTTCTCAGGTATGTCTCCTTGCCCTGCTGAGGACACAAACCCAGCCTCACATTCTGCCAGCTTAGGAAGTTAATCTGCAGCAGCAGAGAAGTGCTCCTACTTCCCCACTCCTCATCAGAACGATGAAGAGAAGTCACAGATCCCCTCTAGAGCTGCGAAGGAACCAGAGGGGCTGTAGAGCCACTGCGCTCAGTGTGAGATTTGCTCAGCCATGTTGTAGGACCTCATCTACTGTAACTACAGCAGTAACTCTCTGACTCTCTGATGCAGACATCAGGTGGGAGTTCATTGAAATCAGCAAACTATAAAGCAGATTTAGGAGTGTGACACCAGTTACTGCTTTTAAAGGATAGCCAGGGTGTCATCAACTGAACAATGGTGTGGTCTCTTCCACCAGCTACCACCTAAATTGCCTTCTCTTGAGAAGATTATAAGTGTCTTATGATAAATCCTTTTGGGAGACACTACATCTCATTATAAAGCAGCATCAGCACCAGTCCTCTACCAATCAAGATTTTCACTGAACTGATTAGAAAACCTTTATTGCCCAGTAGGGCAATCAAGACAAGTACACATCCATTTTAAAAACAAAAACAAACAACCTTTTTAATCTTATGACTGTAAACACTTGTTTTATTGAGTGACATGTTCTCCCTATGAAGCAAAGCAGCTATTGCATCAAAGAGTCAGTCATTTAGTCAGAAAGGCAAACATCGGCATGGTCAAGAGAAAGAAGAGCCTTTAAAGCAGCGTAATAAAACTGTACCTCCTGCTGCCTTTCCAACTGGTAGAGTAGCAGAAGTGGATTTCAGCCACTGCTTTCTGACATTGCAGTGGGAAGATCCAGTTGCTACAGAGCTCAGAGTAGTGTTACTTCATAAGAAGACTACAGTGACTACCCCAAACAAATGAGAGAACTAAAACTGAAGAATCTCCATTTTATTGTCAAATACAATGTTTTAAAAATCATGTGATTGTAATTGCAGATAAAAGCAGGCTGGGTGGGACAGGGAACATCTGATCAAGTCATATTTGCAGGACTTGGCTTGAGAGCAGCCTGGAGTGGTCCAGCTCTGGTGTTGTACCATCAGAACAGACTTACTGCAAGCTCATTTTTTGTTAAAGGAGGCACTTAAAACCAGCTACAATAGTTTTGTTTTGCTTTAATCATTAATCAAAGACAAATAAAATGCAATGAAGGAAAGCAAACACGTGCAGCATCACACAAATACAAGCAGGTATTTGAAACACAGGCCAGGTTACCATGGCTAATTCTGGGAATGGAGGTGGGGAGAGGGAGGAAAGGAGCTTAGAAAGCAAAAATTTGCTTTCGTGGAAGAATTGCATTCTCAGCAGAGATTCCTAAGTTTCACTTCACATGAGCAAAAAATATCATTGTCTCTGCAGAAGGTGGCTTGACATGTTACAGTATAATAAGAGGTTGTTTGAGCTGTGAGGTTTTAGATGCACTTGTGCTGGACAAATTCCTGAGACTGACTCCTCCAATCTCTTTCCTTCAGTTGGCACTAATTCTCCTGTATCACTGCAGTCTAGCTTACTCAGCAAGACACTGCTTCAAGTCTGTTTTATTTGCGACGTCAACACTAAAGTAAAACCTCACTGGCAATGCTGACAGTGCAGTCCTCTAAAAACCGAAGGATTTGAGGAGGAAGGAGGGAGTCCAGGCTGCTCTCGCAGTTAGATTTTTACTTTACAAGTGTTTTTACAACCGCCAGTCCTGAAAACAGGAAGTGAGATCTAAAAGAAGGATTAGCAAGGGGGAGAGAAAACAGGTTGTTTCACTGATTGTTAGATTTGTAGATTATAGCTATTAGTAAAAATGACAGCACCTCTAGTCGATGGGGTACAAGCTCAAAGTCTATTAATGCACTATGAGTAACATGATCTGGGGATATGAAAAGAGAAAAATCACAGTATGAGATTTAAATCCTAGTTTCTGCTTTGAAAGCCGCAGTTTCAAGAGGGAGAAGTCCAATACTCCCCATTCACATGCTAATTCACTTGTTTCAACAAACTGGTATTTTCCTTCACCTCTGCACAGTAGCATAAAATGAGAAGCTTGAATCTGCATTTTTCAAAAGACAACCAGATTTCTAAATTTCCAAAATCCAGCTACTCGGCGATGGTTCATACATGTTAAATGCCAGAGTATTGAAAAATGCAATACACATTTGCCTCCTGCATCCAGAATGTAATTTCCATTTTTATTTTAATCACTAGTGATCCATTGTTCCAAGTTTCTTTAAATAAATGTCCCCCACTGCTGCCCATAGCTTCTGCAGAAACAATTTTGAATATTTTGTAGGCAAAAATAGCAGAAGTGTTGAATTCATGCCATTCCTCTCCAGAGAAGATGACTGATGAAATGCATATATCCAAGCCAGAAATAAATAGCAAATGAGATTATCCTTATATTGGTTTCTCTGCAGTACAGTCTGATTAGCCAGCAAATCAAAGACTTTTTTTCCAGCTGTTCCACCAAGGCCATATTCTTCATTCTCTGCATGTGCAGCTTCTGGTATATAAGTGCTTCTTTGATTTATCTGATACCTGGAGGCTTTTCTGCTCTGCTATCCAAAAACCTTGGCCTTCTTCCTGTCTGTCAGAACTTACGAAAGGCAGATTCTAATATTCTCTTTGTTCTCCTCAAGAGACTCTGCCATGAAAGTTATTGCTCAGATCTTTTCCAGACTATTTCAAAACCAGCAGACTTGATGGAAGCATTCCGGTGGACCCGGTCCTTCTTAAGGTTAATGTAACGCCCAGGACAATCTGTCTGAGCCTGAGGGACATTTTTTATCACAAGATTTTTTTCAGAAATTAAAATCAGTATGTTTATCTGATAGAGTATCTGCCATATAAACAATGGTTAGTTCAAGGACTCTGTTGCTGGTGTTATGATGAGCTGCCCAGCCTGAACTTCATGATGGCACCAAAACATCCAGAGCCACTAGTCTAACCTGCCCTAATCATAATTTAAACTCCCCAGTGTTAATGATCACTATGACATCAGTCTAGGTATCATGACTAAGAGCAATATTATGCTTTTACCTTTGTTCTGGTTGGAATGCGCAGCTAATTTTCAAATGCTAAACAACAGCCCAGATGGGATGCAAGTCTTGCTTTGGTGGTAGCACAGCTGTAATGCCACAGCTGAGTTTTGTTTAGGAAGTGGTTGTTCGGATGCAAGAAAGAGTGTAAACTATGTGAATAAGTTCGGAGGCAGAAGTGAAATTGCAGAGGCACTAATGGTTAGCTGGAAAATACCGAGAAGGGGCAAAAGTTGCAATGTCCTCCCAAAGGAGGCAGAGACTCAGCAGACAGCACCTTGGCCAGACGAGGGATCCAGGTCCTCTCCAAATGAAAAACTTCCCTCCTGACCAACACCTGCTTGCCTGCCCAGCAATAGCTGAAGCAGCCTGTGTTTAAGCTCTTATGTAATAATTAACACTTAAGTAATTCTTATCTGCATAGCCTGTTACTTGTGGCTGTGTAATGTACTTGTTGGTTGATACAAGTAGTTGCTGTGTGGTTTTAACCCTTGTGGTCTTTTGGCACAGTACAAGGTGCCCATGGAAAAATGACCCATTGGGAAAAGGTTGCAGCTGTGAGCACTAGTCCTGGCTCTCTCCCTGTCCCCACCCATTTCTTCTTGCCACACTGTCAGACTTCAAGGCCTGAAGTTACCAGATACAACCAACTAAAATAGAGATGGATAATGTGCATCTCTAGATGGTACTGCTATCTAACAGAAGGGGCTGTTGTGATGGGAATAATTTTTTTCCATGGGTAAGTGGTATCAGCAGGCTCTCTCTAACTGTATTTAAAGAGAGACTAAACTAGGACATCAAACCCAGACAGTGCTTCTTTTACAAGAAGGAAGGAATAGGCTTTTACTGGAGGGCACATTGAGCTTGGGTTTCATACATCCTGTTTCAAACCAGAATGATAAGGTGAAAACCAGCAAGGTTGAAAACAGCTACCCTATATGACTGAATTCTCCTAGATGGCAAATTGCAGTGTGCCTTTAAAATGCTTCAACCCTTGGCATCACAGATTGTGGGGTAGGAAAATGGGATATGTTACTCCTCTGCATGAAATCAAACTTTTCCTGTGTTGGAACCATGTCCATCAGCACTGCAGAAGAACAAATCCCTGGGGCAGTGATGACAGGTACTTCATACAAGGGCAAGTAGAAAGGAGGAAAGAAAAGTATTGCACAGTAGGCACATTCTCACTAATCAATGGCAAGATTGTCTAAAAGCTTTAATTTAAAGGAATCAACATACAGTATATTGAGCTCAGTGATGGACAAATTCAAGGACTGCCCCTACACAAAGGCTGGGGTAAATTTCACATTAAGCATCAGGAACAGTATTCCCACATACATTTGGCCAGAGGAGCTGGGCCATAGGGCTATGTTGGTACGGTACAGGGGTACAGGCATTCGCTTTGAGGACTCGGTAGCTCCATTGTTCACATTTTGGACTAGCTCTAGGCTGATCCCATGGGCTGGGCCAACCTGGTGGTAGCAGAGGAACGTTAGGTGTCCTCCTGGAGCTTCCCATAGTAGACATTCCATTGGAGTGCTCAGAGATCAGTGCCCTCAGAGGCCCAAGGTATCATTAAAAACACGATTAGAAGATTTGCTTCACACACGGTAATTCAATTTAAAATATTACTGTAGGCACACCCAGACTAACAATCAGTAAAATTGCAACCCTGAGGAGTTGTTTGCTTTGTGCCAGGCAGGAAACGGACTTCAATACCAGCTGGAGAATCAGACCCAGGCCTCCAGCACTGTCTCTCCACGTGGAGGGCAGGGTTCAAGAGCCGCACGTGTATACAAACAGCTTCACATGCCATTAACTGTCTTATGCTGACAGGGCTGAAAATAAGAGTAAAAGGTGATACAGGAGTAATTTTACTGCATTTGTGATTATTGCAACATACAAGTGTGCTGTACAGTAAAGGAGGAGGAATGCCCACGTGGCAGAACTCATACAGGAGGATCCAAGCAAGAACTGAAACTTTTGCCCATCACCTGGTTTGATTTACATTTTTCATCTACAGGGGTAGTTAGAAGGTAAACAAGTTTTGATTCTCACTGTTTATGCCATTGGTGTTGGTGACAGCAACACTAAATCCTACTAAATGTTTTTGGGACCGTAAGTAAAATGATGTAAGGGATACAAATATTCTGTAAAAACTGTTCTTTCAAATCAGTACCCAGGAGGGAGTGTACCACCTGTTGTTCCTCCCCAAATAAATCACAGATCGCCCCTAACCTTCCAGCTGTGTGACCGCTGAGGGAGTGGCATCCAGGATGGTTTATCACTATTTGCAGACATTCCTTCGGGCACCTGAAACGAGACGTCCTCTGAAAATAGACGGCAAGACTCATTTCTTAACTATAACCAAAGGCGAAGAAATTGAGCATTGCATGCTAATAATAAATTGTAAGCATACCAGTGAAGGCAGGAAATTGCAATGAAAGTGCAATATACACAAAACGAGACGGTGAGTCGAAGAATTCCCCGTTTCCCGTGGGAAAAGCTCTCCGCTTCCCCGCAGCACCTGCGGAGCGCGGTCAGAAGCGCGGTGAGTTGTTCAAGTGTGCCATCTAGTGACTGAAGACCGCCCGCGGGCAAGGCACAGTTCACAGCGCCCACGAGCGAGAATTCCTCGCGTGGGTGTTTCAGAACATCTGTATGTTACCGCAGTTGCTGGTAATCTGGTTATTGGAGAAGGTAAGAGGGAGTGGGTTCAGCCCCTAGAGACGATTTATCCTTAGGCAGAGTCACTGAGCATTCAGCAGTGATAATGCCTTACCCTGTGGGTGCTACAGTCAGTTCCTCATCTGTGAAGAAATGTGGAGACAGGAGGCAGGGTGTGGAGGTGTGACACACAATTATTTTATCATATTCCTTTTGTTGTTGTTCCTTTTTCACCAGAGTGGGAAATTATCTCAAATACAGCGATTTTGACTTCATGAGCAGAATGAAGTTCCTTCTCAAGGTACACTACCAAAGCCCCTGGAGAGGCTGTAGAATAAAAATAAGTTATTTCCCATCATAGCAAAAGAGGCTGTAGTTTGTGTTTGTGCCGTCCCAGTGATGCTGTGCCGTGCTGAAACCTCAGAGGCTGAGGCTGCTGGGGAAGTGCAGCTGCAATCCTTAGTGACTGGCACTTCTTTACTGACACTTCTCTGGTAGCTCCCCTTCCCATGGTCTGCTGGCCACTTCTGCACAGGCAAGTTGAAAAGCTAAACATGTTAGGTGCAAAAAATTAATCATCAATAATACTGGACCAAACAAGCTTTTCTTGGGGACATGCACAGTGCAGATTTTACACATCAGGAAAAACATATATTAAAAAAGAGGCATTTTTCTCATTGAGAATACTTAGCATATTTTTGGCAAGAAATAGTTACATTTTCTGATTATTATTTTCACAGTTTAAACAAAAATCACATCTGTCATAACATCTCCTTTCCTGTGTTCTAGAAAAAGAAGATTGGTATTGATTCTCTTAAAACAAAATTATTATTTGAAAGACAGGACAGTGTAGGATACAGACCCAGGTGGTGGTCTACCTACAATATAGGAAAACCAGAAGGAGACACAAGAAGTTGAGGAAACATCGCATGGCACATAGTTGCCATCTTCAAACATTATCAATAGCTGGAAAAGAGTAAAAACCCTGCAAGCGGCCCAGGGGTGGGCTGTTGCACCTTCCCTGGAAGTCAGCCTGTAGCTTCCCAGGAATACAGGACTGACAGAGAAGATGGTAGGTCAAATGTTCCTAATAGTCTCTCACTGCAACTTTTTTTAGTGTGAAACAATTGCAGGGGTTGTTCTCCCAGACTCAGGAGTCAGAAGAATACAGTCAGAAGACAAGAAAATTTAAATGTAATTAATCACATGATTTTAAAGAAAACCCAAACACTTAGTCACACTTGTCTCACGGCTCCTCAGGAGAGGGTTTCAACAGAGACTGCTAACTCACGTGGAGGGAAAGCAGAACAAGTCTCATCTCAGCTACAACTGTTTGCAGAGAGGATTTGCTGTAGTGTCAGGGAAATCTGTTTAGACTGTTGGTGAAAATCCAGCTTGAGGATGGGATAAGGTCAGTAATATTAGCCAAATCCTATTAAACTAATAAAGGATTCAGATTACTTCCTCAAAGAAAACCTTTCAAAGGGTGGGTTTAAGTCTAGAAAATTAAGAGTGATAAATCCAAATCAAATCCTTTTAATCTCTCTCCATTTATCAACATTCTTTTCCTTCACAGAAAGACAGGCTAAAAATGATGATGAGGTGGTGGCACAAAGCTAACATTGTCTCTTCTTTAACATTACAAAAGCAGTGCAAAATCCCATTGCAATCGTTAAAGGAAAAAAATTTAATTCATTCATTTGCAAAGGATTTGTAAAGGTGGTTTTATTGAAGAAGCTGTAGCTGGGGGCACCCTATGGCAGAAGTAAGGCTCACCTGAGAGATGGTTTCTCATGCCACCTGGCTGCTGCTGGTTGCTGCCTTGTAAATGTGACTGTGGGTTGTTCAGGAGCTGGAGGATCTGAGCAAAACACGCACCTGCTTGCCCCCTTCCAAGGGATTTTGTCTGCTGGGCTGACACTTAAAAACAGGCAAATTTGTATTAAAAGCAAAGAATGGCTTCATAACCCTGATGGTGATTTGGAAATATCAGTGTAAAAATTCTAGTCAAACAATTCTTGTGTTGGATCAGATGTAAAAAACTCACCAAAACTTTCACCTGACATGCTTAACTTAGTGTACGTATGTTACTTCATATGACTTTAATACCAGCTTTACGTGTAACTCAGTTAAATCTGTGCAAGTAGTTTAAAATAGAGAAATAATAGGAGGGATTTTTTTTTTGTGCGCATACCACAAGAGTTAATAATTTTTTAATTTTTTTTTTTCCCAGTACTACTGGGTAGCAAAGAAGTTTACATTTGACATCCACAATTTGTGGGTAAGAAACTAACTTTTAACTCATTAATATTTTTAAGAGACCACTATTAGCTTCCAGAAGCTGGCTGACTTTTCTGACACATAATTAAGCTGACAGCAAAGACCATCGTAACCTCACAGCTGCTTACCTGAGGTCTGGGAGCTGCCTTGGGTCCTCAGCAGGCGTTCAAACAAGGTCGCAACTCACAAGGGGACTTTGTCAAACATCTCCCATTTCAGTGGCAAGTGCTCTTCTCTCCAGGCAATCTATGGGCAGGAGACCTTTGGGCCTCCAACAGGAGAATTTCAAAGAGAGGAAGGAGCATGACAGAAAAAGTTGCCCAGCAAAAAGCAGCGTGTAACCAAAAGAATAAGAGAAGGAGAAAGAAACTGTTGGATGAGCTTTATCTCCTTAACATTATCCACAGGCAGGCAACAGGCAGGACTTGGTCTGGCTGATGATCTAGCAGCTTTGACCTTCCTCGCAGTGCGGGTTCTTCAGCAACTCCCAAAGCAGCTAGTGCTGCAGAAAAAATTACCCCTGAGTTGCCAGGTGTGTCTTTTGTAACACCAGAGCTGCTCAGTAAGAACCAGAGGGAAATGGCCAATATATTTGTTGTGAAATAAGGATTATTTTACCGGAGCTTGAAATTTCATCTTTTTTGGAAGAAAAAGCTAAGGCACCTAGGGAAAATAAATAGCTTCACAGAAATAAGCAACCATCTCTAACCAAAGTAATGAATTTTAATGTATTCGCCCCTCTTGTTCCCTTGCCCATGCTCTTTTCTTCACATTGCACATGAGCAGCGAGGTGGGATGCTCCATACCAGAGAGGGAAAAGAAGCTGCTCTCACAGCTCTAGGAATTTGGCTTAAGAGGCATTGTCTATAACCAAAGCAATCAGTTCAGATGTGAACGATTTCTTCTGAAGCACAGAAGCTGCAGCAGCTGATGTATGAACAAACGTAGGCAGGTGACCAGAAACAGAGCAATAGAAAAAGGGACATGAGATTTGCAGCCCAGAATTTCACTGCTTATAAGCAGCGAGCTATAAAAAGCAAAACTGAGCAAGAAAGGGAGTCACCATTGGCTTGAATGGAAAGGCAAATCTCTACCATCTCTGCGTGGCATTTCTGGCAGAGTGAATGCTAATTTATGGGCATGGACACAAATCACAAACACTTCCTCTGTGAAAGAAGCGCAAGCTTTATTTACATTCATGAAAAAATGCATTGAAAGGAGAAAGCTCCAACTAACTATTGTACTGGAAGTGTTCAAAACAGGTTACCTAAGTCAGAGGTACTAATCCAGTAAGAGAATTCCCAAGTGCTGACTCACGTGTTCCTGAAACACAATTCCTATCTCAGTGCAAACAGTAGCTGTAGATACCTGTGCACATGTGAGAAGACAGAGCTGTCCAGAAAGACCCACATTTCTGTCCTAGGGCTTCATGGGGGAGCCTTTCTGCCTAAAGGATGCTGCTTGACAAAGCTTTGGTAGATCAGATGCCATTTAAAACTTCCCTGCCCTGGCTGGCTTGCTTTTTTGTGACCTCTGCTTGAAGGTCCTGGGGGTTTGAAGGCAATGCTGTGACAAGAAGCAAAGAAAAGCCCCACACACGAGTTGTGGACAAGCAGAATTTACACACTACGCTCTGTGTCACTGGTCCCGTGGCAGAAACTAGGCTGGTCCCAGAGTGCCTGCTCACATGGAGAGGGCTCTTCTCCCCGTGTGTAGCTGTCAAGTCACACCCTTCTTGTCAACACCCACAGCACACTTGCACCAGCGGGACCGATGGCACCCTTGGGAGGAGTCGGCTACCAGAGATTAAATTGGATCCTCTCCCTCACAAGCTCCACAGGGACAGGTCACTAATGCACCAAGTTGTACTCATGCCATGATCCAAGATACAAGGGTAGCATCATTTACCAGGAAAGAAAAATAAATCTGGTTTAGACCAGTTAATGTTATCCAATGACACATAGAAATGGCGATGATCAGGATTATATCAACAGCTGAAACAAGGGTAAAAAAATTCATTTGTGTTTTCCAACTACATTTGTTTCTACCATGTACACATCTGCTTTCCTAATTAAGTGCCCTACTTGGACATCCTTTCTTTCTAAATACTAGAGGACATTCATATTGCTAGGAATACCTGAAGGATCAGAACGTGGTTCTCCCAGGAACATCCATTTTAAGGTTTGCAGAACTCAGGCTAAAGCCCCAATCAATTTATGGCCTCTTTTTAGGACCAACAGAAACAAGTAATTCTGGGAAAGTCTACACTGATTGGAAGAAAAAGAAAGAAATACAGCACTTTAAAATAAACAAAAAATTACTCATAGCCCTGAAAGATAATGGTTCAGTTTTTCAAAACTAACATTAAAAAGTACAACTCTGCAGAGAATCAATCTAAACAAATACTAGAATGCCCTGCACAGCAGATACCTACACTGAAAGGATAGCAATGGAGCTCTGGGGAAACCAAGCACGCCATTTTCATGCCAAGGAAATTAGTCCTTCTACCATTAGCCTTTACATAGGTTGTGATGTTATACCATGTGTTAATTATTTCCAAATCACAAGTGCAAACACTCACCCTGATTGGAAAATTAGCAGATTTCAAACTCAGGTAATTTCCCCCTAATGAGGAACTTGTTGAACTGAATTTAACAATTAGCTCACACTCTTTGCTGGCTGGGTATGGCAAGGCTACAAGGTGACACAGAAACTTAAAACTCACCTTTTTCAGTAATTTGCAACAAAGGATTAATATAAATTCAGAAGCTGTTTCCATGCTATTTCTAGTTCCTCCTTTGTTTCTTAAGGCAGTGATTTTCAAAGGGTGATAGAGGAGTAGGTGCTGCCTATACTGAATAGTTCTCCCTTGTTTTCTAAACACCACCCCCCGCCCCCACCCCCAGATCAGTTCCTTTGGGTGTCTTTCGTTACTTACCAAGCCTCTGCAAAATGGTTTTCACATCTTAAAGGAGTTAAACTTCTGATTTATTGGTCAACATACACAGAGTGTAGGCAGAGCTAACAAGCTACAGTGCTCACCACCCCTGACAAGGCACCCAAAGAGCCCTGGCTGGCAGGGCTACACTCAAGTCCAGAGGGGAAGGAAGGGTTGGGTTCTGTAGCCACTTGGGAAAAGCTGATCATTGACATGGTTTAACTGCTATTCTTGGGCTACTTGGGTTTGTTTCTGTAGGATTTCACATGCTTTTTGAGTTGTTTTTTCTTGCTGAGAACCCTTGAGCTGCTAATTAGCCCTGTGTCAACACTCTGTCCTTTGCCAGAAATCTTACCTTTCTCCTTATGGTCTGCAGGACGTCTCTCAGCACTTCCTCTCAGCTTAGCAGTTCTCCAAGATGCCTGAACCAATTTCAGTTTGTATCAAAACTATTCCTTAGTTCCCAGATGGCATCTGTGATATAATGCCTGTATCTCTAGAGGGGAAACTGACCGGTTTCAGCTGCTAAATTTCATTAAAGGAAACAACAGTAACTTTATTCTACCAAAAGTTTTCTACACTGTGACCCAATCTGCATGACGGATGCTGGGCAGACAGGTCTTGAGAAATGTGATTCACTCGTAGCTGTGAAGGGAAGAAACATCCACAAATGAAAGGTATTTTCTCTCTCTAGAACTGACCAAAACTGTCCTAAACATTGCCAGAGCTTGTCTGATTTTGCCCACAATGTAAAAGTTATTCAATAAAATCTTCTTCCCATTATTCATTGGGCAGTAGAGTTTTCTTTTACTTGTTTGAAGAACAACGAAGAATATTCTGAGACTTCAAGCTGCCTTAGGAGCATGCCAACTGCTTATTTGGCAGTAAGTGGCATCAGGTATAGGTGTAACACACTTCTTTTGAATGCAAAAAAATGAAATTGAGAAATGGAGGCATAAAAGAAATAGAACTCTCTGTAAAAATAGGTTCTGAGCTCTTTCAATGTGCTGCTTTGATTGTCTTCATGCTGTCAAGCAGTGCAATGTGAAGACGTAGTACTCTAGATTTCCCTGCCTTGGTTCCTTTTTGCTAAAACAAAGATAATCATGCAAATTGAGACAACTGTTAGAATCATTTTTAATGGGATCTAAAGCAGTAAAAAACTATACTATACTAAACTATACTATAAAATATACTATTTATCCCTCTTCCCCCACACACGGTGTCATAAAAATAGTCATCCATGTTACCTGGGAGCTTGGGAGGTGCAAGCAGATTCCTGAGCTGTCCTGTGGGCACACAGGTGTGGCTGTCACCCAAAGCAGCACTCAGACATTCTTCAGTAGGGTAACGAAGCCAAGTGCAATGCATTGAGTAGGCGGAGTTGTTGTAACAGACCTGTTCTATAGCATTTGCATTAGCTGTGGAGCAAATGGCTGCTCTCTTCTCCTTTATCCATGAGTCTTATTCTGGGCTTCCCTACTGCTTACATTAAATATACCTATTCCCTACCTTGTCCTACTTGCCACTGCTCCTATTCTAACAGTGTCACCTAACTTCTTCCCCTTCTCCAGCTCTGAGAACCATGGGAACACAACTGTTGTTGTGATTTTTTTCCCTTGGTCTCTCTTTGGAAACAGACACTGCACAGAAAGTGGGCTCTAGTTGTCCTGGGTCTGCAGGCATGAGCCTACGCCTTGTACCTCCTCCCTCTGGGGTACTCAGTTGGGTTTTTTCTCTCTTGAGCAGGGAGAATGAAGCAGGGGCAAGTGTGAGGGTGCAGGGGCAGACAGGACAGTTGGAGCATGGGATGCAGGGATACGAAGGTCTATAACCAGCAGAACACCCTCCTAACACCTGAAACACATCCTGTGGGTACTAAGTTATGAGGCCTTTGCAGCTGAGACATAAGAAAAACAAAGGCATGACAAGCTTGCCACTGCAAGGAGATCTGCTGGGGGGACCTCTTCAAGGTTCCAGCACTGCCCATTCTGCAGCCAGCAGGAGCCCACGCCATGGTCTGGAACAGGAGAGCTCCAGTTAGTGTTGCTTTAAAAATAATAGCTTGAAGGACAGGCGGAAAAGAAGACTACTGAGCAGATCCTGCAACATTACAAGGTGCTAGAGCTCGTTCTGCCACCTTGTGTGGGGGTTGTTCATGCAACATTCCCCTACATGACACTCCAGGAGACTTCATATTCAGTGTTCACCCTTCTGCCCATATCTTTAGCACATAGGCACCCAAAACACGTGACTCATCTTTTCCCATGTTCTCATTAATTATTTCCAAATGCCTGAAGTCTCTTAACCCTCAATCACACACCTCTGTGTATGTTTGTCTTTCTGTTCAATGTTGCTAATCACAAAATACGCTGATAAAGTTACCTTTAGCGTTCCTTATGTGATAATCCCAAGCAAATATGGCATAAAGGTTACACACTCACTATTTTACAACAGCAATGTAACTGAGTTGTGAATTTTATCTCCTAGCTTTTGTTAACTGTTTTCAAATTCTTCAGTCACAGACACGTAATTGAAAGTGAATTTTTTTCACTGGCCTGAAAGGGATTGTTATCAGAGCGGAGGCTGAAGGAATTTCCGGCTTTCAGTTTTTGTTTTTCCAAACTCAGACTGACTAACGTCCAGCTTGGAGGGAGTGATTTGCAATGTTTTGATTTCAAGAGTGCCTGAATGAGGGCACTGCAGTGGAGGCCACCTGTTGCCTCTGGCTATCAGCTCCCAGGCACCGCCCTAGAAACCCACCTTGATTAGGCAGGATATAGCTCCTGGTCTGAGCCAGAGGAAGGCAAGAAATTCTTAATTAAAAAAAAAAGGAAAATAAATTTGTGGCAATAAGATCCACACATTCCACACATTCACATAACCTGTAACTCAAGAAAGCTCTTCGCCATGCATTTAAGAAAATGTCTGTTTTTCTCTGAGAAGGCTTCTGTGTAATTAAGTGATGATTGAAATGAGATGCCAGTGTCTGTACATAGTAAAAAGATTTGCTGCCAAATCTGAAGTCTGCGTGGCAATCACCGCAGTACATTTCATTTCTGAAATATGTCTGTCAGATGAAGGTCACAAATACTAAATATCTATCCAAAACCATAACAGCTAGTGATACCTGTGGCTGAGTCAGGCCCGCACTGATGGTTATAAGATTTATTTACCAGGCACTCCAGAGATGCAACAGATACCAGACCAACAGTGATGAGTGAAGACTTGCTGAGCCCCAGCACCTGCCTTCTGTGGTCCTACACAGACACCACATCTTCATACACTCCATCTGTTTTCAAACACACTCTCCATGCTACAGCACATGGATCTGCTTTTCCATGCCACAAATCCCACCCGTCAAGGCATGCCTCTTGCAGAACCACTACAGAAAACACAGAGATGCCTTGCCCATTCAAAATATTTTATTTTCCAATTTTGAAGCTGATTGAACTCAGAGCCAACCATTCCCAATGCCACTATGAAATTTGGTATTGCTCTGCAAGCCTATATATGTAACTGTGGCCAAGACTACACTGATATAAAGCAACATTAGAATATTCTAGTAGTCATAATGTTAGAATACATTAAGAAGATTTCTCATGTTAAGAGTATGTTAGCTTATCCCAGTTAATTCTAATGCAGAGTGAAAATTTTCACATATATTATTTTTCAAGGGAAAAGTATGCAGATTCTCTCAAATTAATACAGTTCAAACATCTGTATTAACTTCTCAGACTGCCTGCTTAGAAAAAAAAGGTTAAATATAAAAATTACTTCAACCACTTCAAAACAAAAATAATTCAAGTTTTCTACTATAATGGAATCCTTCAATTTTTAAAGAAAATATTATTTCTGACCTCAATCAGAAAGAAAAAATGTTTAGTTTAGTTCAGCCCCACTTTCTACGACCAGATGGTTCACTAGTTTTTTCAGAATATTTAATTTCACACTAATCCCCAAACTGAATACAATTTTTGAATTCAATGTAAGCCAAATACAAAGCCCCACAATGCATTGGAGTGGGTCCAGAGGAGGGCCACAAAAATGATAAAGGGCTGTAGCCCGTCATGCTATGAAGACAGGCTGAGGGAGATGGGACTGTTCAGCCTGGAGAAGAGAAGGCTCTAGGGAGACCTTATTGTGGCCTTCCAGTACCTAAAGGGAACTACAAGAAAGATTGGGACAGACTTTTTAACAGGGCCTGATGCAACAGGACAAGGGGTAATGGTTTTAAATTATAAGAGGGTAGATTTGAAATAGATACTAGAAAGACATTTTTTACAGTGAGAGTGGTAAAACGCGGGAATGGGTGGCCCAGAGAAGTAGTTTCCATCCCTAGAAACATTCAAGGTCAGGTTGGATGGAACTCTGAGCAACCTGCTCTAGTTGAAGATGTTCCTGCTCGCTGCAGGGAGGTTGGACTAGGTGACCACCTTTAAAGATCCCTTCCAACCCAAAATATACTATGATTCTACCTGCCTAGCTTTGCTCTGATGGTAAGTCATATTTGATACAGTGTATGTAAAAGATGTTATTAAAATGTTCTACAACATTTTCCCAACCTACATATGGAATCAGCATTCTTGCTGCAAGGATTAGTTGTTTCCCTCCGGGGATCAGATCGCATGAGGATGGACAAGGGCTCATATGCAGTGCTGCACCTCCTGTCCCAACAAACAGAATATCCAGATGCATACTGAACACAGCATCATTTTATAAATTATAGTGAGCTAAACCAGTGCAATTAGGTTCACCCAAGAACACAGAGATAATTTGCAAAAAGTAAAAAAAAAGTTTATGCCAAACACAGCAATGGTTCTAAACTGGAAAGATTTAACACTTAACACTTTAAGTCATACTGGATGCCTGGGCAGGTCAGATTTGGGATGAGGAAGATGGGGAGGTGAGAATTTTTTGGAGTAGATTCCAGAGAATCATTAAATCATTTAGGTTGCAGAAGACCTTTAGGATCATCAAGTCCAACAGTTAACCCAGCATTGCCAAGTCCACCACTAGACCATGTCCCCAAGGGCCACATCTACACATCTTTTAAATACCTCCAGGGATGGTGAATCCACTGCTTCCCTGTCCCAATGCTTGACAACCCTTCCCATGAAGAAATTTTTCCTAATATCCAATCTGAACATCCCCTGACACAATTTGAGGCCATTTCCTCTCATCCTATCCCTTGTCATTTGGGAGAGGATGCTGACCCCCACCTCACTACACCCTCCTTTCAGGTAGCTGTAGAGACTGATAAGGTCACCCCTGAACCTCCTTTCCTCCAGGCTAAACACTCCCAGCTCCCTCAGCCGCTGCTCAGAGTTGTGCTCTAGGCCCTTCACCGGCTTTGTTGCTCTTCTCTGGACAAACTCCAGCCCCTCAATGCCCTTGTAGTGAGGGGCCCAGAGCTGGACACAGCACTCGAGGTGTGGCCTCACCAGGGCCCAGTACAGAGGGACAATCCCTGTCCTGCTCCTGCTGGGCACACTGTTCCTGATACAGGCCAGGGTGCCATTGGCCTTCTTGGCCACCTGGGCACACGCTGGCTCATGTTCAGATGTCTGTCAACCAGGACCCCCAATATTCCTTTCAATCACTCTCATCCTCACAGGCACTGTTAGTGCAAGGATCCTGAGGATCGTAATTCCCATTTTCCAAGCAGAGAACCAAAGCACCATGTAACATCACAGACCAGTGACAGAAGACATCCCAAGCTCTAACTCCTACTTTCTTCTTCCAGACCAGTGACAGAGAACCTGCCATCCCTAAGAAGAACATCTGTCAGTGACATATTTGCAAACAGCAATTGTGTATTTACCAACTTAGGAGCTGAATTGCCAAGGAATGTAAAAAGTTTTGCCCTAATGAGATCATAATTTGTGTAGGTGGAGAGCCCACACAGGTCTGGGGATTTTAGAACAAACATATGCAACTGTATTTACTGATCATGGTGAAATCATGAGAGATTAACTATTATAATGGAAAAAAAGATGGGAAAATGCTGTGTTGGACATATGACAGCAATCCAGGGTGACATTACATTTTAAAAAGTCAAAAAAGATGAACAAGAATGACTCTGGATTAACTCTAAATCATACTCATTCTAATAGTTAAAATAAAAATAAAATTAAATTAAATCACATTGTGGCCAGTTTGGCATCATCAAGTGCTCAGTAACAGCATAAAAGTACTTGGTATAAAATCTTACTAAATTACATGGTATGAAAACACTCACACCGTGTGTACATCTGTGGGGAACCAGCAGGATTAATTTTCCACTACTGGTCCTTTCAGTTCCACAGCTCACAGGCATTTATATCAGAAGTTGTTCTGGCATGGACAGTGGCTATTTACTGTGCAAGAATATAGAAATTCCTGAGCCAAGCTTCCAGCTCCTGCAGAAAAGGAGGGCTTCTAAGACTTTGGCAATCCATCTTCAACAACTGCACCATTCAGAATGATCTTAGGAATCTGCTTCTTGTCCCCAGCTTCTTCATCCATACACTCCAGAGGCTCCAGGTCATGGTATTTTCTCCTGTAGACCACCCTTGAGATTACAGTTATCAGAAACATCTCCATGATGAGGAGCTGCTGGCCTATATCTGCCAAAAGAAAAAAAAAAAGGAGGCAAAGAAAAGCCCCCAAAAGGGGGAGATTATTGTCAGATGCAAAACGAATGCCTGGCTTACTACTTTGCACCTGTACAAAGGGAACAAACTTTACCATCCTGTCCCCATAACAGTGTCTCTCACACTCAGCAATAACATCACTTACAGAATTCCAGTATTGCCCATCAATAAGCAAGCAATAAATTATGCATCCAAAACACAAGAGAATTAACAGCAACTATGCGTGTTGATTTCTTTTTCTCTCATTTGTGATTCCAGCTCTTCTCATTAACAAGTTTTTCTCTATGACTATCAGCTATAAAACTTCTGTCCTTGTTTTTTAAGTAAAAACTGAGATTCTCCAAAAGCTAATGAACCCAGGAAATTAGTATTTTGAGAAAACACCAGATATTGCAAATAGCAACACTGAACTGGTGCCTTTATAAGTCAGTGAAGAACATTCTTCCCCAAAAAACTTACATGATCCTCTTGCTGTAGAGGAAAGTGGTGGAGCACATGGAATGATTCTTTGTGTGGCCAACACGTTGATAATAGAAGTCTGCAGTTGATTCAGGATGACAATAAACTGCACCAGAAAGAGAAAACAAATGCCTCAGCTACCAGAAAAGGGTTTATAGTTCACACAACAATTCTGCTTTCATAACAGAACCTCTTTTGAGTCATTCAACCTATCTTGCCCTCCCTCTGCTCCCATCTACCAGCAGGCTGCCTGCCATTCTGCAGAATTCATCTTAAGGTCAGGATGATATTGCTCTGAATATGAGTATTAAATTAAACCTCAGCTTAAAAAGTGCTTCTTCTCAGCCCTTCATTGGGGAGGTACAATATACACAGACCTCCCATCTGGGATTTCAAACAAAACTGAGCTCTGAGTAACAGGTAACAATGTTTTGAAAACTGCCTGTTAATTTGACCTATGAGCTTATATTCTCCCTTAATGGAGGAAGGACTCAAAGAATGTTTTTTTTCTGTTGTCTCCTCTTTTTGCCACAGCAGGGAGACATTGTAGTCCCCAAGTTTTATGGGTCTGGCTTCTTTCCAGAAGGTATGAAGGACTCTTTGCAGCTTGACTTCAGCAGCCATCACTTGTGCATCGTATTACCTGCTATTCTTTGAGCGAGGCCTTTGCCACTGTGAAGATATCAAAGTACTTCTGTATCTGCCTGAGTATAAACCCTCACGTCAACAGAGTTTGTCACCCTAAGCCTGAATTCACTCTAACACAGTTTTGCAGGTGTAATCATCTGTTATAAGTGCTTAATAATTTTCTTAACAGAGACCTTAGTGTGCCAGCCTTTCTGTATGTCCTGTTCAAGAAGGACGCATATCCAAGGATTCCTCTGCGCTCTTTTCAGGGTGATGTGGAAGAGGGTGGCCTTGTCCCTGTGCTTTCCCAGTCTAACACATGTGGTTCTATTCCTTACTATTTAATGATTCCCAGGCAGTATTTTCATTATTACCTAACTGTGAAGTGAAGACTGAACAAGAAAATACCATTAAAACATAATATTGTGGCATGCTGAAACAGTTCAAACAACAGCCACCCACACAATGCAACGTATCCTCTCCTAGTTTCTCGAGAAACACACTGGCATTGTGACATTGCATTTTGGGATGCCACATCTACAAAGCTTCCTTCAAGCCTCACAGAAGGTGCTGTTGTGATTTCAGTGGTATAAGGATAAACAGATTTTACGTGACTTTCACATCCCCAGCACTCCTGAGTGACTAGAGGCAAATTGGCTCAAGATGAAACTGACCAGCAGCCAAGGAGAGGGTTTCAAAGAAACGCAGTTTTAATCAGGTAAAAGTATGCCTTTGCACAGGGTATTTAATGGGAGAAAATATTTTAGCTTTTCAAAAAGGGACCAAGAACTAGAGACTCCGTGTTACATCAGCAGTTAAGAGAAATTCTTAGAAATATTAAACTCCTCACCTGATAAAGAGCAAACTTCGGAATAATGTTCTTACAGGTAAGGAGGATCCTAACTTTTCGAAACATGATTCCAACTGCCCACAGAGCAATAAGGGTGAGGACACCTATAAAGCAGCTAATCCATAGCGCAGGTCCCTTGGGAGATAACTGAGAAGCAAATAAAACATGAGTACCTTATAGAACTTCACTTTGCATTTTACTGTTTCCAGTAAGAAGCTGTGAACGGGATGATCCAAATGTTCAAATGCTTGTTTCTATCTCCATGAGAGCTGGTAGCAGCAGCAGCTGCTGGGCTTTGCATGGGGGAAACTGCACAGAACCAACTGGAGTCTTGGCTCATGCTCTCACCCATCAGGCACCAACAGGGAAATCTGTTCAACCTGGGAAGGTACCAAGTGGCACAACCCCTCAATCTGACCCCAGCAGCACCTGACGATGCTCAGCAGCTCATGAGAGCATATTCAGTGTGACATCTCAGATGCGTCATTTGTTTTATACCATGAAACAACAACAAAAAAGTAATACTTCTAATCCTGCTTATGTAAGAGGTGAAAACTTATTATCAGATACTTCTCCATCATCTTGCAGGTTACAGAGTACAAAGGAGAAGTACAGTACTATCTTTTCTACTTTGCACAGAAAATCACCATGATTTGCAGAAAAACATAGAATTAAGCATCCTGTTTACACATGCTTTTACATACACTTTTTTAAGGCTGTACCTTACAAAACACAGGGCAGGTACATCCCACAGGGCAACGTGCAGTCCTGCTATGCTAACCATACAAACTGGGAAATGTATTGGAGTATCTGATGCCAAACACACCCTGATGCCCAGTTTCTTTCCAAGGAAATCAAGAGTCTGGGGGAAGGCAGAAATTACATGCTTCAGGGTCACAGAAGAATACAATAAGAACTCACTCAGAAGTGCTCTTGGATTCCACAGTTCATTTGTAGGCTAAGACAGTAACATCAACCCCTAAAACCTACAGATTTTGTGAACCAAGTATTTACTTACATTATAAAGGACGTAATTGCCGTTACTCCAAAGCACTATTGATAAAAATATGAGCACAGGTCGAAAGACAGCAAACTGAAAGGTGCCCACCTTCAGCCAAAAGAGGGTTTGCCTGGCCAAAAAATGAAAACAAAAAAAATCAGATAGGCCAAGACTTTATTAGCAACCATAATAACACTTTTTGGATATTGTCAACTGCAAAACTTTTCCACTCCTGTAGCATGTGGCTGAAATCTGGGGAGGAACAGCTTCAAGATTAGGAAATCTTTCCAAGAATTTCACAGTGTTTATTTAGTAAAGTCTCTACAAAAATAGTACTTTTCCTGCTCTGCAGCAAGTACATACTAACCAAAGCTGGGAAAAATGTGATGTCTTTCTCTGCCCTGAAGCTACCCAGGGAGCCAGTAGCAGCATAACTGGTTTGTGAACAATAAAGCCATTTACTCTTGCCTCGTTGCATTACTATTTCAGTTCTCCGATGAAATTGGGCAATTCACCCATCACTTCCTAATCCTGTGGTAGATCAAGAAAGGGAATCACACAGACCTAGGTGAAAGGACAGGTAGTTTTTCAATGCATCATGAATGGTACCATGTGAGCATTTGGGGTTTGCCCCTCTGTAGTCTAACAGATGAAAGGAACTGTCTTTCATTTGGCAAATTGGCCAGTAGGACAGCTCAGGATTTCCTCACTTCTGTCCGTATAAACTGGGTCCAGAACACAGCCCATACACAGAAATAACCTGAACAGGCAGCATCAAAGGTCAGCAGGAAAGGGGCAGATGAACTTTCTAACAGAGGTAATGAAAGCTGACTGACCTGAAATCTCCTTCATTCCTCACAGGAGAAGGCGCAGCTGCTACAGCTGGCTCATGTTTTACTCTGTTCCTGCGTATTATTTCCCAGACTGTCAGTGTTGTCTTCACTGAAGCTCCTCAGACCCTTGAGACTGCCATGGGAGATGCCTCAGCAGACAACAATTTAGCTGCCATTTGTATGCTACAGGATATAGCCATGAACCAGGAATTATAGGACTTGCTCAGTGAATACAGAAAATAAACACAGGATTTTGAACAGCACAAACCATGTGGAAAGACCTGCAATGGGCCAGCCTTTTAGTGCGTGCCTTTTAAAAGATTTATTAGTTCCAAAGGGCTTTAAAGAACAATAAATATGACAAGTAGTGAAGTCATTGCAACACCACAAGTTGTTTCCCTTGTCAACACGGGTCTGTCTTTACTGAGCATCAGATTTCTTCCGCCACATCTCTCCCCATTGCGCTGTTTGTTACCTTGCCTTGGCTGTACCTTGTTATTATTCCCAGGACTGCTTGATAGTATATATTTCCTTAAAAGAACAAATCCCTCCCTTGGAGCTCCCTGATACCTATGAGAAGAACATGAGACTGACTTTTCTCTGGTATAACTTGCTCATATTTAGGGGGAAAAAAAAAAGAAAAAAAAGGCACCCCGTAATGGGAAAAGGCTGGAAATTAGAAGCAGAGAGCAGTACTACAGACACCAGAGAAGCAGCCATAAAGCCCTCTGCAGAGATAAAAAAGCCTTTTTTTTAAAGACAAAAAGACAGCTGTCCTTTCTCCCAGCAGTAATAGGCACTATCTACATCCTGAAATGAGTCCTTATTAGCTAACATTCTCCTGCACAAGCTGTCACTGGACTGACCAACAGCAGGCAAGGCATAGTAGAAGATCCTCTCCCAAGCTCCCAGTTACCACCACCTGCACAGATGGTGACAAACAGGAATCAAAACAAATAAAGGAACATTTTTTGCTTGGTTTACTACCTCTTGTTCTTGGTACACCCTCCACGTAAATATTTACTAATATTTTACTCCATTAAAATAAGATGATGGAAACAACCATATAAATTCTAACGAGGAAGTTTAAGGAAGAATTATTACAGTAAAAAAGAAGAGTTTTTGAAAATGCATCAGAAACCACTATACTGTTCTGTTTGATGCTTTCCTTTAACATACCATAAAGTCCCCAGGGTCCCTCTGACACTGAAGTCCACGCCCTAATAGAATAGTCTCTGTCTTACACATTCAGTCCTTCAGATTTTGCTTATCAGTCTCATGCTCTGTGCCAGCAGGAAAGCTCTGAGAAACACATGAGGCTTCCAGGCTGTGAAGTGGCGTGTAAATGACAGGGTGACAGGAGCCAGTGGAGGAGCCCCACCAGGCAAGGTTTATGTTACAGCATACTGGCTCCTGTAGGTGCATTTTTCTTTCCTTATCCGACTTCTTGAGGATGCCTTAATACTAAGTTCAGTAGAAGAAAACATTTGCTTTGCCTCATCAGACAATGCCACTTCATTGAGATCAAAACTTTCCAGAAATTACATCTACTTTTTGTTGTAAAATTTATTTTAATCTGAAGTAGTTTAAAAATTAAAATCAGAATGAAACATTTCAATTTTACCAAAGTGAGAGAAATTTTCCATCAAAACAGCCTCCAACTGACTATTCTGCTTGTGAAAAATACCCAGTTTGAAGATATTTGTTCCCTTCTGGAATGAAAAGAAACTGAAATCTCAATTATTAGGTTTCCTAGAGTAGAAATTCCTCCTCCCACAACCACCTGCACTATAGAAACAAAATAAATTAATGGTGGTGTTCAGCCCCAAAGCGATGATGCTGTTTAAAGGAGAATGGCTTGAAGTTGACTTTCGGGAAGCGGGAGAGGCCCTTTGCTGTAAGCCTGGCTTTGCCAAATTGGCTGAATTCCCACAGCCGTTTTCAAGCTGGGAAATCTTAAAGGGCAACTCACCTAGTGATGGGCACTCGAGGGAGACAAAGGCAGCAGCAGCAGCAGGGCCCAGTGCTGATCGTGAAGCGACCATTTTCAAACCGCCTGAGGAGCAGCTTTTGGCCTCCACTCTCCTTAATCATCATCATCAGGAACTTGTGGATAACTATGGCGAAAAATCTAGGAGAGGAAGAGAACTCCAGCTTCAACTTGCCAGTGTGTCTCTCATATGCCAGCACACACCAGTGCTGTCTTCTGTACAGGTATTTTATTTTTACAGCTTACGCTTTGCAATCAACAAAGGTTCTGGCACTTTCTGTGAGAAACCTTCCAGTTTCCTTCAATTTGGAGGACCAGAACGTCCCTAACCTCACTGAAAGAGGAGTAAACCAAGGCACAGAGCAGCTGTGGAATGTCCCAAAGCCACACTGGTGGCTGGTGGCAGAGTCAGTATTAAAGCACAGCATTTTCTAGCCCACTTCGTTATGGCTCTATTTTTCCATAACTTCTGTAGTCCTGACTGGTCCAAACTTTTTAGAACAAGTCCTCTTCCTCTTCAAACACAGTTTCTAATCAACAAACATGGCTAGGTTCAGATATACAGCTATCATTGAATGTGCTGGCCCAGTCAGGGTGTGGTTCCTCTGCAGAAAAGCTGATCCAAACACCCACTGCTTCAACCTCACCTCTCCTTCCTTCCTCATTTGCACATTCTCAGCCCTGCCCAGGAACTGATTAACGGAAATCCAACCAAATAAAAGAGGTCCTCTTCTGCTGCACTGCCTGCACCTTCAGCCAAGGGAGGAGGGGGAATTCAAACACACTTGAAGTGCCACAGGACTGGATCCTTGGAAGTTCTTGGCAATCTGCACTACCTGCACAAACTCTTGTATGCTAACAGCGTTCCGTGCGACAGTGTTTTTCCTTCACTTTTACTCTACTCTTGTAGTAAATGTAATGTGACATAGGGTGAGACATCTTATGAAAGTCTGTGGTACTGTCTTGCAGTCTGGTCCAAAGTCACCTGAAAATGTGGAGTGCCCAAGGCCACAGGGTCCCCCCACCCGGTTCTGCCCATCAGGGCTGTGCCATTGCACCCAGAAATCAGGGACCATGTTTCTCTCCTCTTCACTGTGCATGCCAGAGCTGTCATGCTCGTACAGAAAGTGCTTTTATCAGGACAACTGTGGACCATTTTTATATTGATTTACTCATCGGATGTTCAATTGCCACCATTAATAAAAGCCCTCCACGGCTCATCATTAGTAAAAGTGCAGGGAATAAGTCATAGGTCAGACTGTCATTCCACATGACATACAGATAGAGGAAAGAGAGTTCTGCTTCAAAGTGACTGTCAATCCGAAGGATCAATTACATGCGAGTCACAGAGCCTTCAAGCTGATGTTCCCACACTAGGGGACTGTAGCACTGGGATTTGTTTCATCATTTTCCACCTCCCAGAAAGGAACTGCCAAGAGATTTCAACTCTAACAAAAAATTACTAAATTGTTAAATTTACAAAATGGCTGTGTTACCAAGAGCAGCAGATGTTTCAAGGGAAGAAATTTAGGGTTTAGGGCAACATCTAGAATACTCACATTGCTGCTGTGAAATCTGTAAACATTGTTGAGCGAGGAATCCACATGCCAATGCATGAAGTAGTAGAGATCACCTGCAGAGAAAGAGAGGAGGGTTGTACAAAGGGCAGAGATAAAGAAGGTTCATGTGGATTTTCGGGGAAACCCTATTTTCAATATTCAATTTTATCTCATTCCCATGATAACTTACTGGAGCTGCAGCATTTATCCAAATTATAATTGATTTTTTGGAGGAGGGGATTTTCCTGTAGATGTAGACTGCTTCCTCAATAAACACCAGAATGGCAATTAGTGTCATCAGAGTCAAAGTTGCAAAGAGAAATCTCCCTGGTAGGTCAAGGCCTGCAGAAAGAGAAAACAGACCATTCTGATTTATTTCATAAGCATTTCAAACATTAATGTAAGACACTATCTCTGAGGGGCTTCTTTGCCCTGTTCCTACAAAGAATTGCACTCATCCTTAGTTACATAGGTAGACCACTGACTCCACTGAACAATTCAAATACTTCAGTTCATAACTAAATCTTTCCAGGATCTACAGACAGTGCTGGGAAGAATACGCCTTCATGTTCTCGAAGCATTATGCAATAGCCCCCTTCAGAAAGGTGGAGTTCCTGGACAAATACCCTTAGGTGAATGTAAATATGTAGCAGAATATAAAGAAACAAATAACACATAATATAAATAAATACAGTAAATACATATTCTGGGAACTTTTCCAGGCAGACTACAAGCAAACACGTATTCATTCAGTCTTAGTTCTTTGCTTCCATTGTATGTCAACTGGCATGTTACACGTAACTTCCTTGGGCAGGTAAATTTTCTAGAAGCTTGGTGGAAATTTTATGGCACACAAACAGTGCAAGGAAAAGCCTCTAGCATACTTAGCCTGAGATCACAAAAATCTTTTTTAATTCTCCCTTAATGTTGGATATGGATATCAACATTTACCCACGTGTGATGAGTTTTATGTCTCCACTGACACTGGGTATGGACATCAACTTTTACCCACGGCTGTTGGTTGAGGTGCTTTTTTTTCCCTAGGAAGGTTTTTCCAGAGTCAGAAGAAAGCCCTGCAGTGAAGTCATGCCTAATCTAGGGGAAGTTCATGCTCATCACTGGTATTAACTCCTGCTGGGGCTGCAGCCTATCTGAAGGCAAAGGAGAGCCTCTGTCCCAGCCTTTTTAACCTGACCTGCTTCAAAACCCCCTGGCACTTCCAGACTGGGCTGCAGGCGGAGCAGTGCCCTTCTCCGTGGGCATCTGCACCCCTCGAATCTCCCCGGAGGGAGCCTGAGATCCGGCACAGCCCTACGGGCCGGTTCAGCGCTCGCTTCGGCCGGTACCGGCGACATCCCACCCTGTTCCCTGAGCCCCCACCCGCAGCTCTGGGCCGGGGGCCGCGCTGGCCCCTCGCCCTGCCCCGAAACCAGAGGCAGCTCGGCCCTCCGACAGGCGGAGCACCGACCGGGACGGGCCGCCAGCTCCCCTCCGCCCGGGGAGTTCCGCGCCGGGGAAGGACGGCGGCGGGGCAGGCAGGGACAGGGGCAGGGGCAGGGGCAGGGACAGGGACAGGGACAGGGATAGGGATAGGGACAGGGACAGGACAGGGGCACGGGCAGGG
>VWZG01006116.1:502733-544565 GCA_013396735.1 Grallaria varia | reverse complement strand
GGCCCCTCCCGCCGCGAGCCCTGGCGGGGCCGGGACTGGGCAGGGCGGCGGGGTCGGGCCGTGTCCCTGTCCGTGTCCGTGTCCCTGTCCGTGCCCGGTCCCCGGCGAGTGCGGGCGCGGCGATGCTCGGCGCGGGTGCCGGGCCCGGTTAATGATTATCCCTGAGCGGAGCGGGGCGGGCGGCGCCGGGACCGGCCCCGCGCTGCCTCCCGACGGGGCGGGCAGTGCCGGGACGGGGCAACGCGCCCACCCCGCTCCCCCTCCGCCTGCGGGGGGACTCGTCCCGGCTCTGCCTTGCCTGTCCCTGGCCTCGGTGGAGCTCCCGGCGGGATCCAGCCAGCCAGCCCCCTCATCCTCACGTCCCCAGGGTGTCAGGGCACCCGAGCCGGGACTGGAGTCGGCCCTGGAGCGGGCTGGGGCCCCAGAGCCGGGACCGCCTTCGCCCCAGCCGCGGGGCACTGGCGGAGAGCTGCTCGGTCATGGGGCAGGCGCTCGGAGACTTCCCCTGGAGCCCTTCACTAACGCTTCCCCCTCATCTCGCCGGCAACAAGGCGAGAAGTTGAAGGAGAGCTCAGTGAGGGCGGGAATACTCTGAGGGATTCTCCACTTTCCCACGTTTCTCCTGCTGGATGGATGCTTTGTGAAGCCTGAGCCTTTTCAGGCTGCTTCCAGGAAAAGGGAACGAGTGATAAAATGATGGGGTTTGGTGACCCACCGAGTTGTTCGGGCTAGTTGGATGGACAGTTGTCTGTAAGCAGCAGCAGAGGATGGATGGTCACAGCAGCGGGTGGCAAAGACACACTGCAACAGTAAACATAAAGTGGTGTCCAGGGTGAGGAGGACAGCCCTGACCATCTGCAGTGCTGAGCGATTGCCACTCAGGGAAAAGATCCTGGGGGCACAGTGGATAGTCCTCAGAACTGACAGCCAAAGAATCAGCATGGGACAAAATGCAAAAGACTGCCAGGAATTTGTGGACAAAGAAGGGAAGACACAAACCTGCTCCCTTCACCATGGTAGTATTCCAGAAAGTTGAACAGAAGTGGGGAGGTGGGGAATTTAGGGACCATGGGACATTTTTAGGCACCACGGGCCCTTGTGGTAAAGGCTGCCATCTAGCAGTTTCCACAGGATTCCCAAAGGTTTTATGGGAAGGGCAGGCCACACACTGAAACACTGCCAGCAAGAACACGCAGAAGAGGACTGAATTGCTTACTGTCTAAAGCCTGCAGGTACTCAACAGAGAGAAAGATCTCTTCCAGAGTGGTAGGATTTGGGAGCAAGATAGACAAAGCTACTGACAGACTCTTCTATTACTGTCAGGAGGGCTTGGTTGCAGTTCAAAGTAATTTATTTCGAGTCCTCCATGGCATTGCTGTCATTATTTTCACTGCACTGAACGCTGAAGAGGAGAGCTTTTACAGTTTCACCAGAAGGGATGCAACAGTAACTGGCTGTTAAAATGTGGTGTCTGCCCAATTTATAGTCTACCCAGAGCATCCTCCATCCAGTGCATCTGCTGCTACCCAGCTGCAGAAAGGTACAGGCAAAATTCTTGAAACACCATTCCAGCGTATTTCCTATTTGAAATTCTCTGTGCTTATCCTGGAGAAACAGTTGCTAGTAGAGGAGGAAAAAAAAACCTTAATAGACCATGCATTTTCTACCCAGTTTACTTGATTTTTTAAAATCAAACTATTTGTAGTTGATGACATAATCCAAAATGTGACCAAAACCTCATTAGGACTGCTGAGATGAAGAGATGGCCTAAGGCCTTTGGAGGTTCTTCCTGAGCAGACACAACAGGATTCCCATCTGCTGCTGTTTTGGTTGCAAGCACCTTATATTCCCTGAAAGCTAAAAATAAAAATCCCTTACCTGTGAATCCCTTTTTTAAATGAGGCAGGTTTGACAATTCTTCTGTCAAAGAAATGCACACACTAAGTACAAGAGTGGCAAAACTCATGGCTATTTTACCCCGTTTCAAAGAAACCCAGAGTCTGCTTTGACTTAAGAATTCCTTGAGGAACCCACACAATAACAGCTTTGGATTTGGTGATTGTATTTAAGCCATTCAGTAATACCAATTTGAAACAAATACTGCAGCATATACTGTACATGGCTTAGAGAGTTTCCTGTCTCAAACATACAGAAAATTAATGGGTTGAAGTTTAGAGGTTAAGGATTCATTCTCACCTGCTGTTATAGAGATCCATCCAACTCTTTTCTTCTACTGGAGTCTCTTTTGTGCAGAATAGAGTCTAAAAAGAAAGTCACAGACCTACTGTGATTTTTTTTTATTTTTTTTTTTTTTTCCATCTTTGGGTCAAACATTGGAGCCGCCTCCTTGAAAGCTCCTATGTGAGGGAAGCATGCATCACCTCTTCCTCATGTTCTAGCCTATGTCTTGGCAACTATATGTGCCTGACAGTGCTTAAAATTAATAAATCAAACTAAAGAATGTGCCATGATCCCTCAAGTACTGCAGCTGGAGATCTGCTGTTCTGTGCACGCTTTCTTAGACCAGGCTCTTCAGCAGTGCCCTCTCTGTGCTGGCCTCAAAGCCAAGTGCTGGTTCTCTACACCAAAAGCAAATTCTTTAAATGCCCAGGAGCCTAAGTGTGTCTTGCTCCCAACTTTACCATCCCAATTTTTCGTTTAAACTTTTAGTTCAATGTATTGTATTTTCTACAACTCCTCCCCATCTTCTGCAGCAGAAAAGGATTTATATATGGATTACCTATCTGTTCAGATGCATCAAGAGATTTTCATAGTTCCTCAGATTAAAAACCACCTGTGAATGCAGTTCCCTGCCTCTGTTGACCAGGGGTTTTCGAATACTTTGTGGTTCAGCCCCTTTCCAGACACTGCTGGGCTCAGATTTCTTTCTTCTCAAGAAATGTGCCCCTTTGCTTCTACTAGTGTGTTCATCTTTTAAAGAGCACTGTGGATGTTTATCTTTCTTCCATTTTCATGATGACTTTCACCTGCCTCACTGCAGGGGCACCTGGGTCCTCTTAGCTCTGCAGAGTGGGATGCCTGTTGTGACCATTGCCCCAGGGCGTGCAGTCCATCGTGGTTTCTCCTGAAGAAGGAATGCTGGCCTTCAGAAGGTGACACAGCCCCTCTATCCCATGTTGGTGTGCCAAGCCTACAAAGAGAAGTTCTGATGTCAGCCCTGGCTCAGAAATCAAACAGCAGGACACCCTGCAGGGTATCTTGCAGGGCAAACTCAAAGCTCCATTGCACAGGATACTTAGGATAGACTATTTTATTTCGGTTGTAGGAAGTCTAGCAGACATCAGCATCATCAGTGGAGATGGGAAATACAGATGGGAAATGCACCCCTTTCATAGAGTCATTTAGCTTAGAAAAGACCTTTAAGGGTCCAACGACAAACCTAACACTGCAGTCCCCAGGCAAGGTTAACTCACCGGCTGGCAGGCTACATAAACTTCAAGACCCTTTCCTTTAGTCAGTGAAAATGCACATTAATTGGAGAAGGTTCCAGCTGCTTCTGCAAGGGCCTCAGCAACTTCGAACTCCAGGAATAGAAACCCATTTGTGGACCAGCTTCATTTGCTACATGTAATGCCAGTTAAGAAACAAGGTAGGCATTCAATTTGAGTCCTATGAAGTGAAGGATTCAGTTTGTAGACCAACATACTCCAGAGGTACCACGCCTACCTGATTGTCTTCACACATCTGCTGACAGCCAGTTCTGGTCATAAACTGCTAATCATGTGGATATTGTCAGAGGCAGATGATTTAAACTGTTTAAACTCATCCCACTGCATTTGCTTATGACAATTTGGAGACTAACTGATGCAAACAGAGCGGTCAACTGATCAACCCAGAAAGAGCTTAACACTCACTAATGGGCAGGGGTAATTACCCTTTTCAGTGCCTCTGCTGGATTTAAATGCTGCATTTGTACATCACATTCATGGAAAAGGAGGTAGAGCTCCAACAGTACCTCGGCTGGAATGTGAACCCAGGGAGTGCTACAAAAGTGCTTGCAAGCATGATTGTAGGAGAAAGGATGTGATCTATACTGATGAAAGAAACTCATAATGTCAGGAAAAATGTGTGTGTGTAGAAGTCTTTAGACTTATGTTAATATTTCAGTACAAATGAAAGCAACTGGGTTTTTTATTCGTTTTTTCCTGCAATGGGCAGAGAGAAAAAGAAATAAGGTAAAGGAACATTCACAGAAAGGGAATTAAAAATGAAAGATGAGTGGGAAAATAATACTAATTGATGATTTAAAAGAATACAAAAACCTAGACTTAATTAATTCCCTCTCAGGAAGGCAGGTAGCTCCAGTTCCCTTTTGGAGAAGTCCAGATTCCCTCTATGTGCTCTGCCAAAATGAAGCTCGGCTTTAGTCAAGCACGAAGCACTAGAGTAAAACTCAGAGGAACAAAATGGAGTGAAATTACAGGGAAGAAAAATCAGCGTTTTGATCCATTTCCTGGGTGGGAAATTATGTTCATTAGAGTTCAGGACAACAAGAAAAATTTGCATTAGAAAAGTAAAACGTCAATTTTCATGCCATAGGGGACTGTACGTACACAGGGGACATTTCTCACAAGTTTGGATACCCAGTCAGCTAAGAAAAGTCAGCTAAAATTATCCAGCTTTCGATGTCATGTACATGTTTAATAATTAAATTAATTCCTGTTTTTCACATACAGCATAATATACAGTTGAACTTAGGGGCAACTTGGGCTTTTCCACTACAAACCTGCTGACTTTTCACCTACTGCCAGCAGTAAATGACCCATTTCAGGAAAGGTGGCTCATTAATGTAAGAGAAGGAACATCTGTATCACTGTAAAAGAAATTAGTGATGGGATTTGCTTGATATTCGGATCCTGGCAGCAACTACAAAAATAAAGAAATACAGTGACTACAATGAAATAAATTAAGATAACAAAACTAAATTACAATTTTAGTGCTTATTCAGGTGGACAAATTTCTACATGAAAAAGAGTATCACGTGTGCCAGAAGCTTTGCATCTGTGCTCCTAAGAGAACAGCTTAGACAAAGACTATTATCAGTAGAGAAGCAATAAAAGAGAAGAGAGAGAGGCTTTCATTAAATCAGAAGCTAACAGGTTTGATTTTATCTTGCTTCCAAAGTAGCAAATCAGTTCCTGGCAGTCAGTATAGGGGAAAAATATAAAGAGGAAGAATCAAACTATTGTTTTTGTAATATATTGTTACACTTTCCTCCAGATATGTAATTACTTGCCTTGTCTTACCTTTTTTTAAGTAACTTACAAGCAATTGCATGTGGTAGTAGAACAACGGAAAGGAAATTCACAGTGCTTTACAGTAGAACAAAGAGCTGAAAGAACCTTATAAAATTAGGACTGCAAATTGGCGGTAAGGGGGGCAGCCAACAATCAGCATCCTGAGGAAGAATGGAGGCAGGGAGTGCATTTTCCCTACCATTGCTCTGATAAAGCACACATATTTGATTGCAGAGCTTTTCAGCAGTGGAAGAAGTTTTTCCCCAAAGGAGTGTTGATGAGCAGCAAGACAAATATGCCTTAAGGACCAAGTAAATGCCACTTTGAGAGCATCTTATATATGTCCAAGGGCACTGATGGGCAAAGACAAATCTCACAGATCTTGAGCATCAAAAGGAATAGATAAGGACTAAGAAGTTCTGTCCTTAGGGTGGATTTCTGTAGATCTTTCCTTTCCAGTACTGATTTATAACCCCCAGCTTCTAGAAGAGGGCTGTCAAGAATTTTGAGGTTTCCTGTCAAAAATGCCAGTTCATCTGCAGGAAGGCTTCTGATAAGAGGGGTGATTTTTAAAAGATTTATTGATAGGAAGCTATTTTTTAACTTCGGGTTATGCTGGCATTTCCTACAGGAATTGTTCTGCATCTGCTGTTCAAAGCATATTTTGAAATATGAAACATTTTGAAAATCATTAAAATAAAAATGTAATGGAAATCAAAATGCAATGTTTCAAAAAGGAACACACACAAAGTGATTGACTGATTTTTTTCATTTATGGAAGCTTCTGCTTTTCATCTTAATTCAGGACACCAAATCTTAAGAAAAACTAGGGACCTCCTTAATGGAAGAGGTTGTGCAGAGCCAAGATGACTATGCTTGAGATCATGTTTTACAGCAGTTTCCTGGAGGGGAGAGCGGGAGTCTTTTCAGAAGTTACTGATGTTAATCTGACTGGAAGCATCTCAGGCACACTGGCCTTAATGACTCAGCCTGCTTTTCTCACAACAGTCAGGTGCTGGGCAGGACCGATCATGCATTGCTTCCCACAGGTCACAACATGACAGAAATGCTTTCTGATCTTTCTGCATTGTTTTAACTGGGAAGGGGGGAAAAAAAAGCAAAACCAGAACATGCACATACAACAGTGAAGCTGTAATCTAATAATATTATTAAAGCACAGTAATGTAATTTAAAACCCAAAACATAACACACTCCAAAACTAGAGGTATGTTGTTTTGTGTAGCAAGCAGACCACCTGCTAGCGAGCAAGGAGAAAAGAGCGTACATGTATAAATACAAAACATTGGCAGCATGGGTTTTAGTCACCATGGCAGTGAGACTGCCTGTGCCAGCAGCCTGGGCACGGGTGAAATCCTGCATTATCTGGGTACAAAATCAGTGCTACAGCCTGAAACTGTACTTTTTGCCTTTATAGAAACACAGCTTATGGAATACTGAAGCTCCTAAGCTTTTTTTTTCTTCTGTAATTAATTCATAGAAATTATATTGTAAAAGTTACAATATAATGCTTTCAGTTCGGTGCTGCTTGAAAGCTACCTCGCTTCTATAGCTCTTGCTACATTCATGGGAAACTCATGGTTTATAAACATTGAATAACCATAGGCAATGTCTGAGTTTGTAGCGAGCTGTGAGGGCGAAAGAAGAGCACAAACATCCTGCAAATGGCATTTAATTATGGATTTTTGTCCTGTAGTTCGTACACAAACAGAGCCAAATGGAGAGGTGAATAGATTTGCTAGAGAAGCAAGAACATCTGGAGCAGAGTTTGGCTGGAAAGGAAACACAGAACCCTTCAAATAAACATTAAGCACGTGTTCGAGCTTTGTCTGCAGATGAAAACTGGAAATTAGGCTTCAGACAAATTCCTAAAGCAGACAGGAATAACTGCACGGTCTGAGATACTATGAAATAATACACAGGTCACAATAACCCAGAAAGCCATGAAGCTGTGAGCAAGAGTGAGAAACTGTGTGTCTGTCTCTAGACATACCCCTTCCCTTGTGCAGGGGCGCCTGTACCTCGGACCCGTGTGTGCTGGGGAAAAGCACCCCAGGCAAAAACCAATCCAGGGGCAGCTCTTTTCTTAAGTCTAGGGGTGCCTGCCCCTCTAGGACTTACAAACCTGGCTGAATTGTTTGTGGCTCTGTGAAACAGAAAAAAACCCCAACAAACAACCCTGAAACACTTACTTGAAAAAGACCCCGTAGGTTTCTTTTGTGCATCTCTGGATGTTTTTGCAGCACCTGACAACTTGTTGCAACCAGTGAGGGGTTTCACTTTCCAAAGCTGGTGTGGTTCGTGGACCTGCAGTGCCACCCCCAGGGGTTTCCTCTGACTCTGCCCCAGCTTAGAGAGACAGGCAGGGCAGCTCAGGCTGCCAGAGGGAAGCAAGGCACTGAGGGAAGCTACAAGGTCCTTCCCAAGGGGATGGCCATTCTTTGTGTTTTCCAGTATATAATAGCTAAATAGTCATGTTGTGCTGATATTGGCTTGATAATGAATAACCTGTACCACTCTGGATGTTTATGGTACTGTTCTCTTAAAAACTTTTGCTTTCTTTTAATCTTCATTTGGATAGAAATAGGGGTCTTGTGAAGACAGTGAAGGAGATTCACAAGAACTGTGGTATCTTTTTGGGTTAGTCAAGAATTTCTTTCATCCTGTTGTAGAAGTCAAGCAACCTCTCTGAGTCTGAGCTTTTCACCTCTGCAATGGCAGAAGGGCACCTGCCTGCAGGACAGAGCAGTAAAAGGGTCCTTCCAGAGAGGGATGCAGAAGGACAAGAAACATGAACATGTTTTTTGATCACCCCACAAGTAGACAAGTGAATTTTTCTGATACTTCTCTTATTTGGAATTGTATCATCTTTCAATAATTCTTAAAAAAGTACCCACTATATTCATATATAATATATTCATATTAACTTTGCTGGGCAGAACTGCTATGATTTATTCCAAAGTATAGGGTTAAAGGCCGTGTTTGCAGAGGGGGACTGCATAAATATTAGCTGGCATTTGTATTAGCCAAAAAACTGGGTCAGATCAGCTTGCTCCTTGAGCATAATGAGCCACAAATTACTGTAAATATTCACAGCCTATCAGCAGTTGTCACCTCATCTTAGCAGCTGTCAAGGGGTACAGCTAGAAATTTATGACTGTCCAAAGAGGAAAAAGGAGTCTGGTGTAATACAAAAAGTCATCACCAAACAATTGTAAGAATAAGTTCACACCAGCCTCAAAAAATAAACAAAGAGCATCACTGCCATGAGCATATATTTATATTTAGAAGTCCCGTTTTCTGTGTGCTTCTGCTCCCTCAAACCTTTGAATGGAATCTCATAGCCATGATTTCATCTCTGATGCTTCAAACAAATATGCTACAAAAATGCCACCTTCTCCTAATGCAGCTCTGCCTAAGCAGCGCTGACATACTCCTGGGAGCCTCACCTCTCATTGAGGTCCACTGATGTGGAAGGTTATGCTTGAAGCAAGTTTGCAAAGACTTGCCAGAGATTAAAAGCAATTTGAAGTGGAATAGGTGTCTTGAGTACTGTCATCTACTATATACATATCTCAGTTTTATCTGAGTGCATTTTTCTTCTACTCCTGGCACCCATTCATCTCACATCAAAGATAAATTCATCATCCTCTTCCATCTGGGGTAAACACACACAGGACATAGGCACACACCATAGCCGTCCTTGTGAATTAGGGCTCCAGTTTTCAGAAGAATGCAGAGCAAGACTTTCAGGACACCATACTCGGCTTAACTCAGGAGGGGTTTCTCTGCAAAAGCTCAATACCCATTTCATTAGGTGAAACTCAGAGCCTGTCTTTCCATAACAAAGCAAAAGCAGTATCTGCCAGCAGACAGCTCGGAAGGTCCTGATTGTGTCTTTCAAGCCAAGATAGAAATTCCTGCTCCAAATGTCAGATTTTCAGTACTCCTGCATTTCCAGAAGGTCCATACTGATCTGCTGGAAGACAGGGGCAAAAAAGATGTATTGACGTGACTCAGCTTTGGGTAGGGTCCACCTTGCACATCCTATGGGTTATGTAAGGCCAGGCTGATCCACCCCAGACAAGGCCTGGCAGCCCATCGTGGTCCAGCTGCCGGTGCCACGTGCGGCAGCAAAGGGGCATCGGCTGAACACAGGCAGGATGTAGCCTGGGAGGAGGATGTTACTCCCATGCAATGCAGCACCCCATGTTTAGAATTATATGTACAGCTACTCTGGCACTTTCACAGCAAACTTGAGAGAGACAGGAAGGCTGGGGCTGAAGAGAGGGAGAAATCCATGTGGTGTTTCTGGTAAGAAATGGGACCTCAACTGTGTGCAGGACTTGCTTTGGACTTTCACCCACAGCCAGCAGCTGAGATTTAGCAGAAGACCAGCCATGTCTCTGCAGGCTCCTCTGAAGTCAGCAGGCTGATTTCCGTGGCATTTCTGCGTCAGTGAGCAGCTGCAGCAGCGTATCCCAGATGTCCACTTTGTTTCAGTATCAGCAAAGCTTCTTTTCACGCCTGTCTCAGGACACTGCTCTCCCAGACAGACCTGTCAATGTCATTGTATCAAGGTGAATTTCATCAGCATCTGCAAGGAGATGGTTTAGAGCCACTAGGAACTGCACTGCAGGCCACTTTCTTCTTATTTCTTGAACTATTTTCAAAACAGCTGTTACATATTCCTCTTACATTTCATCATCTTCATCTCAGGACATGCAATAGATATATTCCAGAGTTCCTGAGGGGACAAAGATCCTTATAAACAGATTGTTTAAAAAAAAAGACAGGGAAGAGAAAGAGAAACAGATGTTTTGCATGCTAGTGAGGCAAATTTGCAGGAAGAGATATTTTAATTAGCCAGACTTGAGCAAACTGGGGAAAAAACAGAAAAGTTTTCAGATGTGAAGACCCATCAGAGACAGTACAGTGTCAGTGACATGGCTCACACACTGTAACCTCAGGCAGCTTTTAAACTGCAACTAAGCTCAAAAGGCAAAAGGAATTTTAACAGACTATGAGCTAGCCTGTAGAGAGACCTTTTCCACACAGCCTTCTCTTGGTTTGACAAGTTCATTGAATATTCTCAGATACTTGCATTCCTGATAGCCTTCTTTTCTCTTCCCCTCAAAATTTTGTTATTTTCTTAGAATATATTTTTGGTTTACAAGACAAATTACTTATCTTAATGTGTAAGTTGCAGGGTGTGTGGTCTATCTGAGACCCAAGCAAGCTTTTCTGCTCTTGCTTGGCAGTTCCCATGGCAGCATGTTAGCTCTCCCCTAGTCGAACATCTCTCTGATTTATCTCCACTTGCCTCTCCTATTATCTCCTCTTGCCACCAATTTCCTCTTTTCTAGCATCTGACAAGTTGACTAGCACCTTCATAGAGCAGCTATCACAGCTCCCCCAGCATCTTTCAGTCCTTGCTGACAGCTGAATAATATGGTATCTGTCCTGTTTCAGAGCTGTCATTCCCGCATAATAATTTTCAGCGAATACTTTCTCTGATGACCTTTGTTTCTTTTTCCTCTGTCTCACAATTTTACCCAGTCAGTCTACAGTCTCTCCAGTATTTACTCCCCAGCAATTCATTGTGACTTTGTAAATGGAAGTAAGAAGTTGACTAAGTTCCACCCGAATGTTGAGCTGTGTATTTTGGTGGGGGGGAAGTGTTCAAGTCTCACGATAGAAAATTGTTACCTTGTCTGGATGACAGGTAATATTTAGGGGCCAATTTCTGCAGTGCAAACATTTGCATGTCCAGAAAGTAATTTGTATAAACATTTGACAACAATTGCTTGGAATTTACTATGACTGAGAACATCCATGACAGCAAACCTAATTCAGTGAAATGCTTGCAAAAAGCCCATTGTTACCTCTCTAGGAAAAAGATTCATAATTCTTGCTATTTAAGTATTAAATTGTTATAATAACTTAAAATATTCAGAGTTGGAAGGGACTTACAAGGATCATTGAGTCCAGCTCTGAAGTGGAGACCTTGAAGTCTTATTTTCTGCAATAATCTCAGCTTTAGCTCAAAATAAAAGTCCAATTTTTATAAGGATATTTCTACCAGAAAAAAATACTGGAAATGTGATCGATATCCTAAAAATAAATTAAGAAACACCCCACACACTAAAAAGTTCACAGAGTACAGTGAAGAGTGTGTATATATACATATCTTTAAATCTCATAATTGTCTGAATGAGGCTTGTTTCAGCTTAGTCCAATAAACTAGAATGCTGAAGAAAATTTATTCAAACCAAAAGCATATTTTTAATGATTCTTGGGCTATTTTTGCAATACTTGACAAAGCTGTTCCCTTTTTAAAGTTAGGTATATTGCCTCTCCTGTTTAAAAATAGACATACAGTGTAGCATTTTTACATACTCAGTGTGGTTCCCAAATGCACACAGGTGCGCCTGGTTCTTAAAGCTCTGAAAGAAGGGGTGTCTCTTTTGTCTTTACTTGCTTTTTGCCTGCAGTTCCCACTGCCAGTGGCAGTCTTTGTGGAAGCTGCTTCTATCCCACTGGGAAGTTATTGCCCTGTATAAAGCTGCGTGGAGCTGAGTGTTTCCCTGAGAAAATTAAACCAGGAACCATTTCAGGAGATTAAAGCTGTACCCAAGCAACTCTCTGCTGTCGTGTGCCAGTGCAAGTTCTCTGTCCATCCTTACCATCCATGTGCAGGACACCCAGCAAAGAGCAAGGGACGTTGTTGTAGAGAACCACCTCACTGTCGCGCTGGATTCAGCAGAATTACAGAGCAGAGGAGGGGGCATAGCACCATCAGAGACCATCCCTGCCCTGCTGCCCTGCTCAGGTTGCTCCAGGAGTGCCCAGCAAGAGTGAAAACAGAAAAACTAGCCAGAAGAAGAGGTAAGGGTTCAGGCCTTGCACAAAGCGTGAGCTCCCCTGAAGCTGGAAAATAGGGTTGTTCTCATCAAAAGTTTTCATTTTGACAAATGTGTGACTTTGATGATGACAAAATCAGGAAGCAAAAAGTTCCAACAACACATGTCACTGATTCACTTCTACAGCTGTGCAGTACCTTTCTTTCATTCCTCAGAATACCGTACCTTTTTCCTCTTGTTCTCCCCTTCTTAAACAAAGCGGAATAACTTCCATAATTCTGTAAATAAATCAACTTTTGTTCCTATTCCCTCGAGTATGATTTTTGTAAGGGCCAGCCATAAGTCACTCTGCCTCTGCATTTTTTTTCTCTGCAGTGAAGTGGTAAAATGTGGAGTGCTCTGACTAGAAATGCAATTATATAGACATAAATACCATATCCATAGCTGTCCTAGAGATGCTTATCTCGAGATGTGTCTCTGTGTCCTTCAGAGCAGTAACTGTAGCAACTGAGAATGGGATGGGGGGAGCTTAAGGGTGATGACTTCTTTGTTCCCGGCAGATGTAATACACTTCAGAAAAAACTTAGTGGGCATCACATAAGGGACACTGTCAGGTACTGGAGAAGCTTTAGGGCTGTTAAAATAAAATACAAACAATTAAAGCTGTTCAGATATATTTTAACTTCCTGTTTGAGGCAGAGGCGCTGAAGATTGCAGTGATGTTCCTCTGGTGTCTGGTGCCTGGTGTCCAGTAAAAGGCCATGCTTACAGGCTGCCTCTTTTGTAGGAATAAGGAAAATCAACACAGGCTGAGCAAACATGTTTTTGTGATGCTGTGATTTACAATATTTGTGCTATGTAATTCAGTTAGGATGTTAAACATCTTTTACATGCAAAATAGTAGCACAGTCTCCCTCAAGCAGCAAAAGGATTTTTATTTGATACCAAAAAACCCCCAGCTTTATGTGCAAGGTAGAGTTGAGCCCAGAGATATTTGGTAAAGGAAGACCAGCTGGTGCCCAGTTTGGAAGGAAAGGGCCAGACCTAGAGAGAAGGTGATGCTGGGGCAGAGCAGATGGGGCAGGAGTCGTTGGCTGGACAGCCTGGCATGGGCACTGCAGCTGCTGCACAGAAATTGCTAAAAAAAAGGGGCCTTTTTTTTTTTTTTCTTTGCAGCCAGTTGAGAAACTGGTTTTGATTTTTACAGGTGAGCTGTAAAAATCCTGTACACAAGAGTGTCTTTTCCCACAGAGCAAAGTGGTTTATGAATTAATTCAGGGTCATAGATAAAAGGAATGTGAGAAACGCAAGGTGCACCATCCATAGTATGTTTCTGAAAGATAAGCAGTATAGTTCGAGACAAAGAACCAGATGGATGCCTGGTAAAGTGATTTGTTCTTACAGACTGTCTGGGGGAAAGCAAGACTGTAAATCAGAGTCCTTTAGGAGCATGATGAATATCTTTTCATGTGTATCTACTGAGAAATGATGACTTTTGCTTATGCAGCACTGCCCATGTTTATTGTGAAGAGGTTTCCAAAGGCTGCTGGACTCCTTTGGCACATCACTCCTTCAAGTGTCTTACAGTCACAATGGAAATTGTCACAGACCATGGGGAAAAGAAAAAAAAAAGCCCTGCATCAGGCATTATTCTTCACTAGAAAACTATACTGTAGTTTAAATTAGCTAGGTGTTTCTGACCCCTTATTTAAAACGTGTTTGCACTGACACGCCGAGAAAAGAGTTTCGTTATTTGATTGCACTGGCAGTGCCAGTGCTTTCAGCTAAAACCCTTCACAGTTAGACCTTTTAATAGAAAGTGACGATTTAAATTGCTGCAGTAGCAGCATGAACGGTGCTTTAAGTCATTACTAACTTGATGCTGCAGTTGGCTCCAGACCAGTTTATTGAAGTAAAAGAAAGGTGGAGAGAGTAGGGAAAGAGGAAATTAAGTGATGAATCATTAATTCCTTTGGTATTTGCTGTAACAACAGTGGCTGTGATGGATGCTTTTGCCTGTGTGATGGAGAAAATGTAAGATTCCATCCTCGCTTTGCCTTAACCAGCATCCCTGGCAAGGGAATCAGTGGCACGGGTTTGGGTTTGCCATCCCGTGGGATGGTGTCTGTGTCTCCTCACCCGCTGCCATGGCCCGTCGGGTGGGCATCTCTCTTTGCACCGCTCTGGGTGGGCACCACTGACAGAGTCAGAACAAGGGGTTTGGGGTCAGGTCCCACTGCCTCGGCTGCCAGGGCAAATCCTCCTGTTTGGCCTCTCCCGCCCTCCGAGATGCCCTCAGAGAAAATTCCTGAATGCCCTGGGAAATGGCTTTGCTGAGGGGGCACCCCACGACATGGGAGGAAAGTGGGTTTAACAACGACCCTCATGGTGCAACCCCTGCCCACCCGAGGGGCTCGGGGACATTCCCGGGACTCGGGTGGTCCCTGCCCAAGGGGCTCGGGGGCACTCTGAGGGCTTTTCGGAGCAATTCCCACCCCTTGCCCGTTCTGCCTCTTGCTGGTCATGGCTACGAACAAAGGCTCCCAGCTGAGGCAGCCTGGCTGGTGAGGAGCACCACAAGCTTTCTGAGCACTGATCATCTGGGAGCGCTGCAGGGCATTCTTCTCGTTTGGAGGCGTCCCTCGGCACCTCTGCCCAAAGCTCCCAAGGTGTGGGTTGGTGTTCAAGCCCGTTATTCCCAGCTGGGAGCATCATGCACTGGTAGAGCCTCCTCTGTGGTGATGGAGGAGGAAAGGCCATCATTTGGTCGGACAGCAGGGCTGAGCTAATTCTTGGCCAGGCCAACTGGAGACCAAAAGGAAATCCTATTGTTTCTGTCGCTTGAACTGGGCAGTCCCAAGAGGGAACAGGACTCCTGAAGGTTCCTAACGCTGGTTTCACTAAAAGGATCACTGATTTAAGAACCACAAGCCTCTTAGTGTTAAAGAGCTAAGCACCAGCATGTCTGATGAGTCTTTGGATACAAGAGTTTATTTATTCCCTCCTGTGATGGGGAACAAAACCCCAGCTGCAGGGAGGCAGCATGCTTGGCCAGAACATGCCAACACAGGGCTCACCGGGGGAGTCAGTGGTTGAGATGGTGTCCCCAGAACTGCCAGGGTCATCTTGCACCCCAGGAAGGATCCTGGGCATCCAAACCATACAAAACCCACCAGGATGACTAAAGGATGAGCACGGAGACCTCAGCATTGATCCTCTTTCTCTACAGGTCCTCTTCTAGCAATCCAGCCTGCTGGTTAACGCAGGCAGAGACTCTGGGACTAATTGTGTGTTACCTGCCATTTGCAATTACAGCTCATTGTATGCTCTTCCAAAAATTAAAGATAAATCAATAGAAAACATTATTGTTAGGAGCTTGGAGCTCAGCTCTAAGAGGGTCCTCTGTAATCTGGAATCACTTTCAAGTTTCAGAGTCAAGATCAAGTTAGTTTAGTTTTCTTTTAAGTAAGAGCTGTGACATACTGAGCAGACATCACTTACCAAATATTTCTGCCTTTCAAGCACTGATGTATTTCACAGATGTGAATGTTCTGCGAGACATCACTTCTCCCACTTGTATTTATTTGAACACAGATGGTAAATCAAGTCCTTCCTCTCCCTAAGAAGGCGGGGATGGTCCTGCAAGCGCTGGGGATCTCTTTGCTGGGAATGGGTCTTCTACATCAGGAAATGCAATGCAGCTAGTGCCTGACTGCTGGTGCTTCCTTCCCAGGCTCCTTGTCTCCCTGCAGCAGGAAGGGAATCTCTTTATCCAGTCTTTTCCCACTCCCTGGAAGCAGCCAAGCTTGTACTTGGTTTGCATTTCATTGTCTGCAGCTTGTTTCAAAAGTTCCCAGCTAAGAAAAGGAGTTGCTGCTCAGCCACTCTTGCCAGCCCAACAGCTGTCCCACCCTCCCTCCCTCCCCCCATCTATAGCCAGAGGAGCAGAGGGTGTCAGCTCCAGTTGTCAGGAGGCCCCACGACCCAGCACAAGGTGGGACTCCTGGGAGGGTGGCCAAACCCATCCTGTTCTCCAGCCTTGCCAGAGCAGGTGCTTGACAGCCACATTTTGGGGAAGGTTTTGGTCTGCATTGGAAGGTAAGGGCTGCCTGGCCTCAGTGGTGCAGCTCCATCATCCCTCCTGCCACAGGCAGGAGCCAATCCTGCCTTCCTTCTGTGGTTCTCTTTAGGCTCGCCTGGAAATCCTGGCATGGGGCTCTTGCAGCACGGGTTATTTGTCTTTCTGCAGCAGTCAGCTTCTTCTGATGCTTCCCAGGCTCTGTGCCTGCTTGTGTAAAGCATTTGAATTTGTGGTGACAGCCCTGAGCCCTGGGACTGCTCCAAGAAGAGGGGGGACAGGGCTCCCCTTGCTCTGCAGTGACCAGGAGATGGTATCGCCACCCTGGCTTGTTGGGTCTTTTTGCAGAGTGTTTGTTGTGCTGTAGGAAAGTCAGTTGCATGGCAACAGGGCTTTTTTCCTGCATCCATGTCAGTCTTTTTGTGATAATGGTCAACCATCCAGTGCAGTGACAGCTTTGGGCGCTGCTGCAAAGGAGCTCAGGGGTCTGACAAGTGTTGGCATTGCTCCTACTGCCCACAAAGAATTCACACTGCCCCTTGCCAGAGGTTTCCTAGCAAAACTAGTGCATTAAAAGCCTAAGAAGTGAGGAAACTAAAGTACTCCCTTAGTAGGGCCATGATAGATAGGCAAAATGGTCTTAATGATACCATAATTACACATAAAAATAAATAAAGCATATATTTATTTTCTCAGTTTCAAGAGCTTTATTCTTATCACTCTCTGCTTCTGCCAGTCATTTGATCAGCTGTAACATCCCGGCTCCTGTATCTGTGAGTGCTTGTTACTTATGATTCATCCTTTCAAATGGATACAATCCTGGTATTCCTCATGCCAGTGCATGAGAAAAATCAAGCCCCTATCCTCTCCTTTTTTTCTCGTGTCACAAAGTGTCCTTTCATCGTACTTGTTTCAAAGCACTCTGGGCACACCACCAGGCGCAGGTTCCCCCAGGGCCCACGGTACCACCTGGCAACCCCAAGACAATCACAGGTGGCTTTTGGTGCCTGCATGGGAGCAGCTGAACTGAGACCAAGAAATCTATATAGGACATGGGATGAGGCAGGACTTTTGGACCCTGTCTGCCACTGTACTTGTAGGTTGTCCTTTGAGCTTCTAGCCAACCTGATAGACTTTGGTTTAAAAATCTCAAAATGAGCACTTTGTGTAGCTTTCTGTTTCCTAAGGCGGGACCGTCTCTGTGATCCTTGTTGGAAATGCTCTCATCAGGGCTGGTGTTCTCTGGTGACCTATTTTGGGATTTGATTACAGAGTGTAAGTTTTTCAATCAAAAACCTGAAGCATTTGGCTCCTTAAAATAGACTTGCTCAGGCTCCTCAGCCTCTGGCCAGCGTGGGGGCATTGGCCTCTCAGGACAGCAGGCCAGACAGACATTCCCCAGACAGGAGAGACACCACCACAATGGGAGTCTGAAGCTGTTGGCACCCCACTCTTGGCTCCATAGTGGAGCTGCTTGAAGTGAACCTCAAACAATTAAACCACAGCAGAAAACAAGGCGAGAGGCAGAGCAGGGGTGAGCAGAGCAGGTGTGGTGGTACATGGGGCTCAGCAAGGTGTTGTCTGTATAGTCCTGTAACTGCAACACAGGTTGTGTTTGCTGTGTTTAACTCTTTTCCTGTTCCCTTAAGGTGCTTTACTTGGTCCTAACAGCAGCAATTCTTTATCCTGTTTTTGTCCAGGCTTGTGCTGAGATGACCCTCAAAAATTTTGTCTTTAATGGTAACATTTTTTCCAGATTTGTGGAGTTTCCAGGGGATTCCAGTAAATATTGCAAAAGTCTGTGTGGTACATGGCCTCTGAACCACTTGTGCTTGTAGTTTTTAAAGTGCTCATCTCCTACAGAAAGTAATAGCATCCTTGATTGCCACAGGTCTGGGAAAAATACATTCCCATCCTTACTTGATACTTCTGCTACATCAGAAAAAAAGTATCAATGCTTGCCTTTACTGCACCAGTATTTCAAGGAAACCGAATCAACCCACCCTCTCTTCAAACTTCTCAAAAAACAAATGAAAGGTTTTGGGTGTGTCTGTCTTTTGTATGTATTGACAACTATTTCTTTGCTGCTGACCCCTCTGCTGGCTTTCTTACTGGTTCCAGTCAGCCCCTTGTTGGTTGGTTTTCCACTTGTCGTAATTGTTAATGTACTAGTTGTATTCCCTATTAATGATGTATTATTTAATTTTAATTACTACCTTTAACAAGCCAGGGAACTGCAGTGAGCTGTTAGCCAGCTGCTTCTTTTCCTAATTAGTGACACAGGCTTTTGGCTGGCAATTGACGCTGTCAAAGGACCCTCGGGTTGGCATTCAGGCTTTGAGTGCTTTTGCTACCATGTCTCAGTGAGGGGAAACCATCCCAGTGAATTGCAGGCACCTGGGCAAGTGGTGGAACCTCCAGCAGAGCCTGGCAGCAAAGCAGCGAGGCTTCCACAGGTAAGGAAACCCAAGAAGAGGGGGACATCCTAGGGGAGAGTGGGATTTGGCAGTCTGCAGGAGCTAGAGCTGGAAACTGCCCCTGGCCCTTCCTCACAGCAGCTGGGATTGGGTGTATTTATTCTCCAGTGCCCTGAATGTTTCTGGTGCTCAACATGCAGTTTCATGATGAATGGTTGAGGAACATTAGGTAGATGAAGAAAATAAGAAAACTAATCAAATCAAAAGCAGATGGCTGGCTATGTGGTGTGACAGCTCATTAACCGTGAGGAGTTACCCAATGCCAGTCCAGCTGCACGATGAACCAAGATGAGAAATGAGTCAGCTTTTCCTAAAGGTAACCAGTGAGAGTAAACTAATTGGACTAAATATCCTGAAGGCATCTGGGCCAGCAGACACACCACCTCCTCCCTTCTCAGGGCAAAACCCAACAGCCCTTCTGCCATGGGGTTTGTGGAGGCAGTGGGTTGGCGTTGGGTCACACACCCTGATGAAGTGGGATGGCTTGTACCAGTGAACTATTCCCAAAGTAGTTTCAGTGTGCCCGGTTTAATTTGCATGGGCTGAAGCATTCACAGAGCAGTGGGAAAAACAGCCATAAGCCCTCTCCACCCCTGCTGCTGGCCAGTGCCAGCCCTGCCAGGGAGCAGTGAGCGGAGAAGCTGGACAGGGCAGTGAGGATGCGCAGGGGCCCAGCCCAGGCATTTGTCCCTGCTGGAGCAGCATCACACTCACCCATCCCAGCAGGAAGGGAAGGGAGCAGGGCTCCTGCCGGGGCTCACACATCAGAGGAGGCAGCGGGAAACACATTTTATTTATGCAGCTCCAACAACAGCAGTGCCCCTCCTTTGCCTCGAGGTCTGGCAGGGCGTTTTGGGGCAGTGCAGTAACATTAGTAGGTAACCACCTTGCTGAAAAACATGTGAAGGCATTATCGGATGTTTAACAACCATCAATGCTTTAACGTAAAAACAGGCATTAAAACCTATTTCTAAGTCCTGCCATCCCTTTCACTGTTGCAGGCCTTAAGGTAAAGGTTTCAACCACAGGAGGGACTGAACGGCCCACAACCCAGCGCTACACAAAATGAGCTGGGAGGGAGCAGAGGAGTAAGTTAAAGTGCAGCAGAGCTGCAGACGGCTGTCCCTCAGAACAAGGCTCTGTTTCACAACTGGCATCAAATAGACTAAACGTTCATTAAAAGGAAAATATTTTGAATTTTATTTTTTCACGTTATTATCAAGTACACAATTACAATAATGTCACACATCCCTATATGGTTCTATGTATTTTGTTTTTTTCTTTTGTCTTTTTTACAAAGTGTACAGAGGGAAGGACGTATACAATATTTAACAGAGTATTTTCTACAGAACAATAATTTATATTATGTCCTTGTAAAAATCTGTACCTTTTTTAAACATTAAACTGAAACATCCATTTTATAGCATTTGCTAAGCAAATTATTTAAGAATTAAAACTAGCCTGTAACTAATGTCAGTACATTAACAATAACTATAATTTCATTTTCTCTTTATACAGACAAATACATTTTACAAAATCCACTTGACCAAACCCTTATTTATTTAAAAAAAAGTTTCAACGTTGTGCTTTAAAAAAAAAAAACAAAACGAACGTGTATGATTCCAGGCTACATAAGAGAAAGAAAATGCGTAAAATTGTGTTCTTTGTCTTTCAGCTTATTCAAAAAAATAAAGTTCAAAATGGCTAAAATCCTCAGCAATACTACGGGAATTTATGCAGATTTTGTACACTTTCCATGTTTCCAGTTAGAAAATGGTTGAACATAAGAGGGGAAAAAGTAGTTACAGGCAGGTACTTTGCAAGAAGCGAATGGAAAATCTCTGCTGGGTTTAACTGCATCAGATTTGGCATCAGTAGGCAATGGAGAGCTACGGCCATGTAGGAAATCTACTGGCTCAGTGGGGATTTCAAGGAAGGCACAATTCAGCACAGCCAGGTATTACACGCTAAAGGGTCACGGCCTCTCAGTAACAGTATTATACAGGAGCACACTAGGCAGGTCTGGGGACACTGTCAAGCACGCATCAAAAGAAAAAAATATCACACAACACAGACAGTGACATAGCATTGGACTGTCCTGAACTGCACACCACAGACAAGTATTTCAGCTTACAGTGAAACAGGAGGGGCCAGGCTCGGCAACAAAACAAAATACAGAATGCTTAGAAGATGCACATCCGAAAGGAAACCTTTGTCCCTCTATCACCCCAAACTTGAAATCATCACTAAAATTCCTGTTTGATTTCAACTGGAAGTTCACCTGCCTAGAAGCAAGAATTAACACTGGGCCAGGCTCTGAACCCTTTCCATTAGTGAATTGATAGTTACAAATCTATCCTAATCTGGCAGGCAGCAGGGGCAGAATTCTGCAACCCATCATCAAACAGTGGCTGGGGTGGGGGAATTTGAGCACAGGGAGCAGGGCCAGGTCCTAAAATCTGCCTTGTAATTAAACAGTTTGGGTATTTTGCTCCACAGTTGTTGTTAAGGTACATGACTTCGTGCTTGGTGCATTTATGCGGCAATTAGCAAATGATATGGCGCTACTTTATAATAGTCTTCAGGTGGCAAAATTGCATATAATAATTGTAATATTTTCCCAGCTGTTTATAAACAGATTAAAAGAACTGGGTTAATTCTGGATACTGCACTAATTAATACACAGCAGCTGAACACAGCTACTAATGGCTCAGGAAAAACGTCCAATTTAGTAACAGAACAGCTTCTATCGTAAGTTATTTTTCTTATTAAGGATATCTACCTTACAACATCTCTACTTATGAATGCATCTGCTCTGTTCCATTCCCCCCTTAAGCCCTCACTGTAAATATCTGCTTTCCAAAATTGAGGCACCTCTCGGTCGTAAGTTTTATTCTAAAACACCTCACAATAAAAATGTGACTTGAACCACAAACTGCTCTTTCAAAGAAATACCAACATACATAAAAGCATAAAGTTTGAGGTACATTTATCGGCACATACAGACAGTTGTGATCTAGTATTAACTCTGCAAATGGAACAAGAGTATTTTACGTTTCCAACATCAAGACAGAAATAAAGCAAAAAAAACCCATTCGTAACACATAAAACCTTTCAAAGGCAAAGAAGCACAGAACAATAAATGTACTATTTGAGCATACTTTTAAGTTTGCCCAACAAAGACAAAACCCGCCCCAAACCATTTTTAAAATATTTTTCTCTCTGAAACCAGAATTATAACACAAATAGTTTTCTGCAACGAAGTGAGATTTATAACTCATCAAATGGAAAATAGTTAACCTGCCACAAAGTCTGTATAGTTAGAACAACAAAATCAGGTGGGCCCTAGTGCCTTTACCATCAACATGACAATTCCCCATTTTATACACAGCTCTTGACAATTTTATCGAAATTTCATCTTTTTAAAATGCACGACAAAACTGCATTAACATGGACACTGTGAGTATCAGCGAGGTCAGTAAGATAAATATACCTAAATAAACTATTACGGTTGAAAAATTCAGTAAGAGACAGGGTTTACTTTATTAAATGCAACTTTATTGTTGCCATCTTTTCTTCATTTATTAAACAAACTGAATAGAATTCAGAACACGCTATTGAACAAAAGGTATAAAAGTCAACTAGAAGCAATAATCCTATTTTTATACAGCAACAAATCAAATGCACAGTATTTTTTGTTGGTTTTTTTTTTTTTTGGGTGTGATCGCAGGTGATTGGCTTTAAAATAAGCTAACTGCCTGAAGGGCAAATTTCCTTTATAATTCCAGCCATAAGTCTGTGAAAGGGACTTTAAGGCAGCCCAACATCTTTATGATGTCGCATAATGTGCTGGTTCTTCTCTGAAGGCCTTCGGAAACCTTTCTTGCAATACTCACAACGGTGAGGGTAGTCTTTTGTGTGAATGGAAATAACATGCCGTTTGAAGCCTGAGGCGTCTGTAGTGCTATACTCACAGTACTCACACTGATAAACTTTCCTGCCACTGTGTGTTTTCATGTGTTTTTTCAGCTCGTTTTGTTGCCTAAAGCCTTTTCTGCATCTCTTGCACCTGAAAGGAAGATCTTTTGTGTGAACTGAGAGTATGTGGCGACTCAGAATGAACGGATCTGCGATCTTAAAGTCACAATGTCTGCACTGGTGCAATTTTTTACCCTTGTGAGCTGCCACGTGTTTTTTCAGTTCCGAAGGCCTGTGAAAGCCTTTATCACACATATCACACTTATGAGGATAGTCTTTTGTGTGGACTGAAATTATGTGTCGTTTCAGATCACTCGAGTTTGAGCTCTTATGGTCACAATGCAAACACTGATGTGTTTTACTCTCTGGATGCATAAGCGTATGCTGCTGTAGCTCTTTGGTATCTGAAAAAGTCTGGAAACAAATCTCACACTTCAGTGATGTTTCCTTACTGTGTTTAGTCTTTACATGAGTTTTCAAGTTGGAGGAGTCGGCAGATCGGTACTCGCAGTATTGGCACTGGTAGGGCTTCTCACCAGTGTGGATCCGCATGTGCTTCTTGAGCTCTGACGGATGGCGAAACCCTTTGCCACACTCCACACAAATGTGAGGAAAGTTCTTGCTGTGGACAGCTAAAAGGTGATGACTCAGTAATCCTTGCTCTGCTGTCTCATAATCGCAGAATTTGCACTTGTGCATTTTATTAACTCCTTTGTCCCTGTGCACCATCTTGTGAGTAAATAAAGTTCCTGCATGGGAGAAGGTTTTCCCACACTCATCGTATTCAATAAGCTTTTCTGTTTTGTTGGTCAGCTTATGACTCTCCAAGTGGTTATGTAAACTTATTTTTTTATTCGTAGTGTAATCACAGTCTGTGCATCTGTATTTCTTCTTAGTAAGAAGGTGCTCTGGATGGTTTTTCATGTGCCTTTTCAAGAAACCTCTAGACTTAAATTTCTTTCCACAAATCATGCAGGGGTAGACTGTCAATGGATGACCATCAGGGCCAATGATTATTGCTGAAAAACAACACAAAAACCCTTCATCAATATCATACAACAATATTACACTTCGGTAAGTGTCAGACTACAATGTTAACAATACAATGAATTGTTGAATGAGACTGGACACAAACACTTTACAATAAACAAGCTTGTTACTGGTTACGTAGAAGAAACCGAAGGAATTACTACTTTTATTCATTTTGTTACTAGGAGAAAGGAAATACTGTTGTTTTGATGGAGACAACCAAAGCATCACCTGGCTGTTCTTCACCTCAAATCTATTTTAAAGAATTTCAACCGAGTTCACACATTAAATACATGCAGAAACCAACACCAGTGCAAAGAACAGCGGCCAAGTTGTTAAACTGATTATTACCTAGTAAGCAAAACACATGATCTTCTTTGACTCTCCCCGAATTTGTAGATAAAAGTTTAACCTGGCAGTTTAATCACCTCCTGCTGACTACAATTCACATTTCCCCAAACTAACACCTCCTTTTTGTGCCATCTGTCATAGTTACAACCTAAAGAGGTATCAAGCAGGAATCAATGACAACATGCAGAACATAAAGAGACCTACAAGCTTTGGAACTTATTTGCACTCATCCATCAGCCTGATTCGTTTACCCTGAATTTGTCTAGACATGTCAAAAAAGCTTTCTTTTCCAAAAATGTTTTGTAAGGAATGCTGACTAGGTAGATGGAAATAGAAAAAGCCAAGTTTAATTTGCCCAGTTTTCTGACTCAGTGCTAAATAAAACAGAACTCCTACAGTTAAGTCACAATTTGGAAAGAAACTTTTAGTATCATTTAAGTCAAGGCTACTAAAGAAAACAGTTGTGTGCTTTTTCAACTTTATCAAACCAAATAAATCATTCTGACCATAACACAGGAACAGCAGAAACCAAATAATGCCAAGAAGCACTTCTGTTCTTACACATGCAAGGAAAAACGTAGGTACAGACATCAAAGCAATTTATATCACAATTAAAACAGAAAAGGGCAGAGAAGTTACACTACCTAACATTAACACACGATGTTCAGACTTTCTAGTTACCTACTGAGCTGAATAATGAAATGCATTGTTCTATGTACTTTCAATAAAAAGAGTTTTTCAAAATCACTATTACAGAACACCATTTATCTAACATCATCTTTAAAAAAGTTACATTAAATATTAAAATTGGTGGGGCAAGGTAAGTGTATAGGTTTTAAATCGTTTGACATGATACTGATCTTTTCCTATGTCAGAGGTGGGTTTCCTTTGAAATGCCATAATTCAAAACACGTAATTAAAATTTTTAAAATAAAATATGTGCTCACTTATAATATAAATGTTGTCACCAAAGTAATTCCCCAAATCACTGGTTTTACACGGCATTGCACATGCTATCAGCAAAGTGCATCTGTTTAGAGTGGTGAGAGGAACAAGTACAGCCAGCCACCAGATACTCACCGGTCTGATATTGCCTGGACTCAGGTCTCCTCTTTTTCTTTGGTTTTTGCTTGGCCAGTCTCCCAAGTCCAGATGACTCGTCTATGTGCAAAAGAGCACTTGCAGTGCCATTCCGACTTTCAATGCCATCATTATTATTACCTGCCAAGGTAAGTTAAAAAGTTACCTACCATCTTTACAGGTAATTCCAGCATGAACTCTACAATGGTAACAACAGAAATGATACACTATTATCTGGACACTTAAACCATATTAATGTACAGAATGAGCTGCAATATGTCTCAGTATGTAACTGACGAACTATGTTTGCTATTATGAGCCTGGAAGCATTGGTTTTGTTAACCTAATTTTACAGGAGTACACAATTTACAGGAATTAATGGTTTTCCATTACATAGAGAATTCTCCTTTTAAATGCAGCATTTTTTGCGTGTCTTTGTTGCCGATTATACTCAAAAGATTTAACATGAGTAAAGCACAGCATGTCACAATATTTACTGTGCCTGGTTTTCTTCTAAGTCCTGAAATACATTTGTGCGTGAGCTTCCATTTACTTCTGGACATATGAATTCACCTGACTGAACACCAAGTTTCTGAACTGGAACTGCAATCAAAGAATCCTTCTGAACAGTGGCACACAAAGTACACTACTTACTATTTGTACACCTGATGCTTTAGCGCTTACAAATTCTTTATACTGGGAACAAAGAGCATGCTCAGTGCAGGGTAACAGAAAGAAGGAAACAATCTGCCTCACAGAGCTTTGTGTTTAATACACAAATGTACATACAACAAACATGAAAATTACAAGTAAATATATCTATATGTTTGAGAAGGTATTTATTGGCAGTATGTTTAACATCAGCGATTTAAGGGCATAACTAAATTTTAATAATAAGTTTCATGGATAAGTATTTGCTTGAGTCAATAAAAGGCAACAGTTCTAGTGAAAGCAAAGCACACAAATAAGACAGGAAGACTGAAGTAGAAGAAAAGTGCAAGATGATCCATAGCTATTCCTGTCATAGAGTGAAAAGAATTAATATTCATGATTAATGTAAGGAGACTGAGCCAGGCACAGGCACGTGCAGGCCTGAAGATTTTGATTTATATGTTAGCTTAAGTGTTGAGCAGCAAATGTGGCACCTCAAGAATGCTGAAAGCAAAAAACCCATTTCACATCTTACATGTAGAAAGTACAGTTTGCAACAGATGCCTGAAGAGTCCTTCTAGATTTAACACAGAACAAGTCCCAAACACCTTCTAATACCAGAATAAAACTGCAAAAACTTGCTGGACTATAAAGCACAGCGAGATCAAGCTTTGCTACAATAAAGCAACATAACATATTTAGCATTTTAAGATGCCATTGCTATCAGCTCTTAAACCCTCTTTAAAGTGGTGAAGAGTTCCAAGAGGTGCAAGTGACAAACCTCTGCTGTTTTCTTGCCCTCATGCTTCATTCTCCCCATCCCAATGATTTCTCACTCTGCATAGGAGGTTGCTTACTACTGACAATGCAACCACTCTACTGTTTCCCACATTATTAAATTCTCCTTTCAATTCCATCACTGTTCTTAATACACTCTGCTCAATTTTCTTCTCCAAAATAACTGAATGTTCAGGCTACAGCTGTTGGTTCAAGTGCACTCAATTTCCTTTTTGATTCCCAATCAACCTGGCTTCTGACATTTCCTCTCCATTGAAATTGTGCTCACCTCTGGCCAAAGATAAGGCTTTGGGTGCACTACTATCCATCACCTAAAGAACTTTTAACACATGTTGCTCCATGAAATCTTGCTCTTTCTGACTTGTGTCCAAGATTCTAGCCCCCACTGCATTCTCAGCACTTTTCTGCCGTTTAAATGCCTGCTGGCACCATCACCACAACCCACATCATGCAGACATATAGGTTTTGTCCTTTACTCCTCTACTTCTTGTACTTTGTTTATAAGGAGAAAGGGGCGATACAGAAACATTTCTAAGATGAAATTCTGGTCTTTGGCTTACAGAAGCTTTGGAAATCAGTTTGTACACCAGTTGGCGCTCATATACCAACAATAAGGAAAATGGTTCTGCATGCTATAAATACTCTTTAGGTTGTGCTCTAATTTGTCTCCCTCCAACTTCTTTTTGTTAACCAATTAATTATTTCTGCTAGTGAAATCATGTATTTATACAATCCTTCTAGAAAGCACTCAAATCAAACTAGAATTCAGTGTTATTTTTCACTGTTACACTGAATCTTATATATATATTTCCATTTGCCCTTTTTTACCCCAGCAAATAAAAACATTCAGTTCTATTCCCAAGCCAGCTCTTGCTATGTCCGAAAACTGTGAGGGACAGATGTCCTTGAGATGCAATTTTTCAGCTCGAAGCTCATGCACTTCCCCTTTCACATCACGAAAAGATGAAGGAAAATGCCTGCTAAAATAGGAGCAAGAAGAAGTCTGCCTTACAGCTTCTCTCTTTCTCTGTTTTTAAGGCTCATTATGCAAAGAAACCATTCTTAAACTAAAACTTTAAAAACAAGCACAAAAGCACAAATACTCTACACTACCCTCCAAAAACCAATCTCTGACACTTTGCTACAGTATCACCAGAAGAAGTCTTTGAATATTACCTACCATAAGCTGCTGCCCAAGCTATGGGCATGAAAGTTTTGATTTCGGTGTCATCAATTTGCTGTTCGTGGGCTGCTGCAGCATCCTCCTCTCCTACGATCACTTCCATGTAAACCTCATCAGCTATTTCTGCAACACCTAAGAGAAAAAGAAGTCAAGAAAAAAATTACTAGGAACACTGCACTGATGAAAGTGAAAATCCCCGCTCCCAAAGGAAAGCCACCTACTTACTTAAGTCTTCATCTTCATGCTGAGAATCATTTACAGTCATGTAAACCATTTTCTCCCTTGGAATACGAATACTGCTGTTTTGATCGAGTAATCCAACTGCGTGGTCATTCTCTGGCTCGCTCTCCACAATGTCTACTGTGCCCCCTAATTAGGAAGACCAGAGCAAAACATTTTAATTACACTTTGTTCAAAATCTATGTTAAACCACAAAAACCCGAAAGTTTGTCACTCTTTAATATCAGAAATACAGGTCTTTACAGACAACTTGCGAGAAACCACAGTCTCATCATGCAAAATTTCAAATGTCAGGTTGGAGTATTCTAAAACAAGTGTATTTTACCTAAATCGTCTTCTCCAGGATCTGCTTTGAATATATAGACCTTGATGACTTCTGGACAAATGCCATCCACTTTACAAGAGCCACTTTCTGACTCTGCTTCCATGGTAATTTCAGCAGAACCTTCATGTTCTATCTTACCAGCATCATCCACTACAAAAACAAGTTATTAAAATTACCCAGTCATATGCAGATATATATGAAAGACTTTATTAATTTACTACTCAAATTTGGAACCAGTTTAAAATTAAAAAGTTGTGATAAAGAACCTACCCATTAAGTATTTTTTTCATATCCTTGAAAACCACAGTAAACACAAAAACAAATTCAACCTGTTATCGTCTAGTTAAGAGGGAAGTGCAAGAATGCTGCAGTGATATGACTAGAAGCATGAACAACACACCAGGCAATGCTAATACGGAAACTGCGATCTGCAGCAAGTTGATGGTAGGAAGAAAGTGCACATCAGTACTTACTCTGCAGCGTAATTTCATTTATTCTCAGTTTTAATTGCTTCTTCCTTCACAACTATTAATTAATCCTATTAATTTTAATTTTCAAAAGCATTATCTGTTGCTCAACCCTGACCCCAATGCAAGTGGTATTACTGCTGCCTGTCAGATCTAGTTCCCAGCAAAGCCATGTTACTGATGCCTCCTCAGTTGCCAGGAGAGGAAACATGAATGGAAACTACAGGTAGAAAACCATCCACTTCTCTCATCCACTCAACAGCCGAGGATGGAACAGCACCAAAGCAGTGGTCCTGTTCATGGTGCCTGTGCTGACAGAGACTTGGACTTTCTGATGAAGCCCCATATACTCCCAAAACTTTGTCCTCCTAATTTAAGGACACCACTGATACCACACTCACTCTAGCTTGAACTGCCATAACATGCCTGTGCCTCCCACACAAACATGGCTAAAGGCCAGCTTTACGATCAACATAGTTCTGACTTTTGAGACATACTGTACCTAGGCATGAGTGTGGGCACTTACACTACCAAGAAAGGGTTTTCAAGAAAAAAATATTAAATATTCGTTCACAAAAATCAACTCCAGCATCTCAAGACCTTTAAAGAATCTCCCAATTTCCAGAAGCCCCAGAAGTTTCTCAAGTGTTGAGATTTTTAAAGTTTTTTTAATGTGACTGCATGCTTTTATAATTTGTGACTTTATTCTTCATAAAGTCACTCCTGACAGGGCTCCCTCTGAGTCATGTATAACTTCAGTTCATGACAACAAGACACACTAAAAGAAGTCGAAGAACTGCCCTATAAAACCTGTAGAATTTCTATCATGCCTAGCACACATCAAATACCTAACAAAGTAGGCTTATTTTACTAGTACTCATTAAGCTACTCTCATAAATAAATCATAGCTTTGCTACTCAGCAACTGCAACTCTTAAATATACTTTAATACATACTTAAATAAAAAAGTTCAAAATGTTATTACTACTATTTTCCTGCCACAGTCAATAAATTAGCCTTTAAATTAGATAAACTAGGACATGTTCTGTCTCATGTATCAAACTCAAGTATATAAGTCCAATTTCTCAATCAGGCATCATGGCTTACAAAAAATGTGCGTTAATTTAAAAATTAGAGAGCACTAACATAAATTAGTCTCTCTCCTCACTGACAGAGCAGCGGAAGAAAACATTATACACTCTACTGCCAAATTCATGATCAATGGCCATCGTACAGAATGTTTCAAGCAGTAAGGTGCTTAAAAAATGACTTTGTGTCATGGGACAAAATAACATCTTGTAGCTGAAACCCCAAAGCATTTAAGAAGTAAAAACCTTAAGATGTTCTTTTGAATCACGTTAACAGTGTAGCTTACAGTACGCTTATTCAGTTATCAACAGACTTTCATGACTTCTTTGCCATATCCATGAAATACCAAATGTCACTGGAACTCTGACAAAAAGAAAACATGCTTTTGTTCCTACATTTATGTTGCTCTTCTTTAACTTGGCCATTTCTGGTGTCAGGCACATGTACTTGGAAGGCTTTCAGATCAGTGTAGACTGATTTTACACTGCTGAAGCCAAAAGGGAAGTCTGGCACCCAGACCAACTGATGCTGGAACATATTCACAAGGAAGGAAAATTATGGCTGAAGCAATGAGAGAGAAAACAAATGTATGTACACCATGTTAAACAGGCTGCTTCCTTTTAACCAAACCAGAGCTTTTTATTGCCACATATACATGGAAGTATCCGTTGATAACATTTCTAGATTCTAGATCTGAAAAATATGCCCCATTTATGCTTTGAAATAAGTTCTCCAAGGTTCAAAGTAATGTTTTAAACAACATGATTTAAAAAAATTGTTACACAATTTAGAGTTTATTTATCCTTGATTTCCCTCTATATTCAACAGTGTTCTAAAAATGTAATGACTGGTTTAAATATTTTTAACAGAGCCATTAAAGTGTAAGGAAATTGATGTGTAGGAGGTATGAGGCCAACTTTCCTCACACAGGCAGATGAAAATACACCCTTGACAGGTGGTAATACTTAAAAAAAGTAAAGCCCCTGAAGGACTTGTAAAAGTAGTAATATTTGCAGTATAGTAGCAAACAGGTAACAGGAAGAAAAGTAGGGTGGAAAGAAAAAGGCAGGAAAAAAGATAAAAATCAAAGGAAGAGACAAACAAGGTGAAAGAGAATGGGTATCTATTACAGGAAGTGTAATTTCCCAGGTATTTTGTCCTATGGCTACATAAGCATTTATCTATACTGATTCATTGATGCTATGGCAGCATTTAGGAAATCTGATTTCTATTTAACACTTTCCTCATGTTTCTCCATTCTGCATGTATCTCAGTCTCACAATCAGAGAAAATTACATTCATAAATACATGACTGATCACTGTTTGAAGTTGGGAATTCTGACGATGTTTGAATTTCTTATTCAAATTCAAAGCCCATCAAGGAATCCCACAAATACCATGCATGCCTGATACTTTCTTGCATTGCTCCTCTTTGACATTATCTGGGGAAAAAAAAGTGACAAAAGTACTTAAAAGCAGTAGTTAAGCTTCTAAGAGACCACTTCCTTTCAAGTAGAGCCACTGGGCATTACTAAACTAACCACAAGTCACATGCTAGAAAAAAGTTCAGGCTAGCAGTATTCCAGTGCTGTCATACCTTGTGGCTCCATTTTATTAGATATTATCTGAACACTAAAAACTTTAAATGTCTGATTTTTACCCCTCTACTAGCTGGTAGCTTTACTTCAGTAAACAAGCAGATTCAGACTAATTTTCAGAGTTAAAAAAAGAAAGAATACTAGACACATTATTAAATGTGAACTGCAAGAATGCAATATACGGTTAGTTTGCCAACATTCTTCACAAACTTCACTGATCAGAGCAGCCTGCTCTTCGCATACTACGAGCTTCGAGAAACAATTAAGTAAGTATGTGCTTCTCCCATGTTGCAATAATTGCTTCCATGTAAAGATAATGCTAGAATCGTTATTAACACCACAGATGAGAAAGGCGTCACACAACATGAAAGATGTGGTGTCCAGTTAGCACTCACATTACAAGGAAATCAACAAAGGAGACCAACAGATAGGAAAAAAAAATAAAGCAAATAAATAAAAGATACAGGCAACATTAACAACAGATTCTTTGTTTAATATGTGCTCCATCATGATGACAGTGTCTCCTAGAAAATACTAAATTTAATTTAAAAAATCACATAATAAACTAAAACATCCAAGGAAAAATTATTTCCTTTATCCTTCTATTCAAATATGTCAAATGGAACAGGAAAAAGTTCCTAAGCATAAATAATAAAAAATGTACTTAAAAACCCCATTGAGGCCAGTTTTTCCATATAGAAACATAAACGCTAGGCCAAGATGCTGCATTTGCTTAAACGATACATCTTTTGTTTAACCATGACACATATGCTTTTCCCAAAAAGTTATTTTTAGGTTTTCTATATCTAATACTTGATGGATCAGCAGACACAGGCTTTGAACCCTTGCGACTCCCAGCTAAAAAATGCAAATATAACTGCCTTTATTTTTAATGGATTCCATAATGATTTACATTCATTCTTTCCTATCATTTCTCCTCTGCATGGGATTAAAGAGGAAAATAAGATTACAAAAGACAAACTGCATTTAAGCACAAAGAAACCTTCCACCTTTTTAAAGTATGCAAGGCTCATTGCTAAAAACCACACTGAAACAATTCTTACAAAGTCTCTCTACATCAGTTTAACAGATCTTAAAAATGTATCAATGGAGCAATTAGACAAGAATCATCTACTTTCTCAGCATTTATGTTCCCAAATGGTTCTCTCAAGCTGCTGAAAACCATGTACCATGGGATACTTGCCTGCTTACAAAATAAACAACCATATTTAAGCATTCTTAATGAAAAAGCCCATTACTATTCTTTTCTCTCTAAAATAGATTAACAGGACTCTGATTTCCCCTTTCTTCAGTTATCTGTGATAGAAGCATTTTACTTCTACTACACTTGACAGCAGACAAGTCCTAGTCCACTGAAAAAGTTACTGTTACTGTCCAGTTACTTCTTGAACAGCAAAGCAAGTTTTCTAACCAGTGAAGAAACAGAAATCTGCTCTATTTTGACGGTAATCCATTGCCTTTACACATGAGCAGCAGTATACTCTGTGTCTGAAGGGCCCCCCAGGGTAGTAATCTAGCAGGGGAGTAATTCCTGAGCTCCAAACTGGGATCTAACACTTGTCCCCATCCTGCTCTCCTCAGAACACAAATCAGACCGAGCTCTAAGGCATCACTCAGCCCAAAGCAATTCTTACTTCCGCCACCTCTCATGGTGACCTCCTGAGCAGCCTGAGCTGCAACAACTGTTGGTGTCATTCCAATGGTCAGACAGACGCATGGAAGCAAGTTCTACCTCAGGAAAACAAAAATGTGATTTCCTGCGTTTCTAAGAACCTCCAGGGAAAAAGATCAAGGTACTTAATTATGTTAAAAAAGCAAATAAAAAACATTTTGTTTTCTTGACTACGTGTCTACTCGATGGCCTTACTGAAAGCATGAACTTTATGTCTTTGTTCATCAGATCCATTGCTTCCAGTTTCAACATCCAACTGACAAAAAAAGATAGGTTGCACTTAGACCTACGAAAAGATGCAATCATTCTCCCTCTCTGAGTGACCCTGGGTTCTGAATCCTGTGACAAAAAGTGTTAATTCAGACACAACAAACCAGTGACATGTCTAACTCAGAGAAAAGTAAGGATACGGATGAATTCACCTAACATAGCTCCTGTATTTCCAAGTATTTAAGTCCTTTAAAATGCAGCTTAGTCTTCGTGAGGCTGCCCCACTCTTCACTCTCTCTGGACTCCCCCTGTCAAACCTTTGTGCCTCACTAATTTTACTGCAATATATCAGAGTACAACTTTTCATCCTATGGAGTAAGTTAATGCTAGAGGATGTGTCTGTCTTTGCCAATCTGAATAAAATCAGACAAACAAAAATTTCAATTTCCATTTTACAGCCAGGTGCAAGGCACTATGATCCCTGGTTAGTAAATGCACGACTGTTTGTTTTGTTTTGACGAACACTAGTTGATCTCACTGTTACTGTTTCAGTTATGGAGAAACGATTTTCCAAGCTACCAAATAATGAGCACCAGTGTGAGTCAGCACAATTTATACTTTCCTGACCCAACTCATGAACTGGCTTGTTATGAAACATGTAAAAGAAAAAAAAATTATTTATCAAACCTTCTTGAATCTTTTTCAAGTTACTAATTAGTAACAGTTTGCATTCTTTGTGGAATGAATATCTGATTCTGGTCTGCACTGAGTGCCCTGTATCTACCATGGAACAAAAATTAATCTTGAGGGCAAATACAAAGTATCCAAGAAAAAAATGAAAGTACATCAAAAAGTAACTGATGATATAAAGCTGTGCCAAGAAACATTATCTTGGAAATGAAAAAAAGCAAAGGAATATCAATGCCAAAGCTAAATTAAATCTAAATGGGGAAAGAAATATTAAAATACTGAGCTTATTGAAGTAGTATCACAGAATGAAACCCACAGGGACTGTACTCCTTGAAAAGGCAAACCAGTTTGAAACCAAAAAAGAAGGCAGAAACATAACAAAAAAATAGTCATTTCAAATCAGGTATTTTCAGGATAAAGCTAAGAAAATTTTCTTAAGAAAATCTATGTAGACTCAGTTCATTAGGAACAAAAATGGAAATGCTTAAAGAGAGCCACAAGATTGGATGAAGATAGCAAAAAGAGTTTGCCAATAGCTTCCACTAAACAAAACAGACCGAGAAACCTACAACAGAAAGAACAGAGAGTCATCCCGTGCTTTCCAAGTGCCTATCTAAAAGAAGACAGGCAAAGGCATTCTGACAAACACAGTTTAGCACCCAGACCTGCGAAGCAGCAACACTTGGCTACTATAATGGCAGACAAGATTACATTCCAACATTTGCCCCTGCAGTTCAGGGAGGTTTGCCAGAATCAAACATGACTCTACAGGTTAGGATGAAAAAAATCCAAAACCAGGCTGCGATGCTACTACCTTTTAAAATACTAAGTTCAACTGAAGAACTGAGACAGGGAACAGATCGGTGAACACGTCCACTGCCAATGCAAAAAATTTCAAATAATACTTTCCATACAACAAAGAGACTATTTGGCAAGACAGCCTTTACCTGATGCAAAAGCACTAGACTCTGCCTTCACAACCAGAAGAACTTGTTATGCAGGCTTTAAATACAGTAGGTGGTAGTAGGGAACTTCCCTTTAAAATGAACTGTAGAACACACTTAAAATTTTAAACACAAACAGAAAGGATGCACGCTTTGTAGCACAACAATTGTTTTAAATGCTGGCTTATTTAAGGTTCTGAATCTAAACAAAGTACATTGCAGACTATGAAGAGACATTTAATAATAAATAAAGTACAAAACTGCAAAAAATACAGGACTGAAAATGGAAAGTACTCCAATAAAATCAAACTATTAAATTGTGTTTCTTGCCAGTCACCACCTGTTCACAACTGGCACACATAAGACTTCCCAACTAGGCTGGGATCATCCAATGCAGCCTCTACCACAACACTCCATCCTGGTTCAGCCACTGCCAGTGATGAAGAGGACACACATCCACCCACTCCTCACTTGCATTTACACAGACATGGTTTGCCAAGTGCTCCCATGAGGCCTCGCTCTGCAGGAGGAACCTGCACAGAAGGTAGAGCAGGGACAGGAGCAACAGCACCTTCAAGGGCTGCAGTCAGGGATAAGGAACAGGCAGGAATCACCACCAGAGTCTGGCCTCAATTATCCATTGGTAGATTATTCAGTTTGTTGTCTAACAACGCTGCAGGTGCAGAAGCATTTGAGCTGCTTTTCATCTGATCTAACTTGGGTCCAGCATCAGAAAGTCATATCTGTACCACACTTGACAGAGTGCATGTATCAGTTTGGATCAGTACCATTTCAGAGAGCAGCACCCTTGACCTATTTCTCCTTGGCATCATCCTGCAGTTTAATTTTACAAGATTTTATGTTATCCATATTTTGCATTATCCCATTGAATTGTTTTCCCAGATAATAGAGAATTAACTGTACCTCATATAAACTCAAAACATGGCTGCACAAGGTTACTCAAGGAACTCAAGAGATGATAAATTAAGAAATGCAGTGATCCTAGGTAAGGAGAAGCAACATTAAAATCCGTAAGTACAGAATATTAAATTAAAACAAGTTATTACACATTTTTAAAACGTATCCAAAAGAAGGAAAAAAAGGGGAAAAAAAAGGAAAAAGGTGACTGAAGCAGAGCAAAAAGTACACCTCATCAATGAAGTCACTTAATGCTAGACAAAACTGAAGTGCCTGAAATACCAATTAAACACCAGCCTAACAAGGCTCTTCTATTCCTACGATAAATAAGTGTTCAGCAGTGACACTGATGTTTCTAGGTGCTGTATTGAGTAATCACTGTAAGTAATATACTTAGAGTAAGCTCTAGTTCACACAAATGGATATCCTCAGTAGAAAAAGGATTGATGATATGCTCTGTTTTTCTCCACCCTCTATTTAAGTCTTTTGAAATACGACTGAAATGGATTGTGCCACTGTTCCTAAAGGAGATTAAGATATTCACAGTTGCTTTTGAGCTACGAGCAGCAATAGCTACTCTTTTTGTTAGCTGCATACCTCTGTCCTGTGCTTAATCAAGAGAAGAAAACACATCCTAACAGCAAAGAAAACCATATTGTTGTCTGTATCTAACAACAAATGGGGTGCAAGGAGTGGGGACTTAGCAAAAAAGCAAGACAAGGATAACAAATTGCCAGGGCTTCCAAAAATCAGGGGTTTAACTCTTTCTTTTCCATGAAATATTTTGTTTACTTAATATCTTGGCAATCGTCTTAGTAACATTCATTTTCAAACACTGGCACATTACTTTTCTTTCAGTTCTTACTAAGTATATGGCATTCAGTTTACTGGAATTCTCAGTCTTTTGTTCATATGCTACAAATTGCCAGAGAGAGAACTTATAATCAGATATGCATTTGGCATTATTTCTCTCCATTAGCTTCACCAGAACTTTTAGCTGGTATACATTCCTAAAAATCGGCCCATCTGAGTACGTTTGTGAAATCTGCATTTCAATAAAAGATATAGAAAATCTGGTTCGGGAACTGTCTTAACCCCTCCCTCAGATATTTCAAGCACCATCCAGGCCCATATAATAAAAATTTTGATGGCTTTATCCAAACACTTACAGGAAATCATAAGGTAATCATCACAGTTGCCCTTCTCATCCTGATGTTCCACAGGGATTCCATTGGCATCGATCACTGCCTCTGATGCACAATCTGCCACCAAGACTTCCTCAGAAACAACATCTGTTCCCAGAGTATCAGTGACAATATCTGCTTCTTCAACGTTATCGTGAACTACATGTTCTACATGTCCAACTTCAGGCACATGCATTGACTCGCTTGTCAGTACGTGCTCTGGTATAGACATTGTTTCTGCTGTTATGTCAGAAGCTAAAACATCATCTGGGACAGTGCAATGGGCCAAAGAAACCTCTTCAGCCACGTCTGTGTCCAGCACTTGTTCAGGAATAATGACAGTTTCAGATACATCTGGCTCCTCCATGATATCTGGGCACTGAACATCCTCAATAACAACATCCTCAATGACATCCTGGATTACTACAGAGTCTGGATCATCGGGAACAAAATTATGCACAGTTATATCTGAGTCGACTACATCTGAAACAAATACTGTTTCCTGTACTTCCACAACAATCTGATCTCCATCCATATGTGCTGCATCAGCTCCTGAAAAACATAATTAAAATAGCAGTTAAACTGTAAAACTGTCTCAGATGAGGTGGTTAATAACTGAAATTACTTCTGTTTCACTTCAACTTTTACACTACACCGCAATTTAGTAAAACAGGCATGATAGCATGTGAGCAATTAAGATAGGCACATACACAGGACAAGGCAAGTAAAAGGTACATGCTAACATAACTAAGATGAACACGGTTTTCTCTCCTGGAAGAGATGTGCAATTTTCAGACTCTCCCCCAATACCCGAACAACTATTACTTGACTGAATGAACAGTATCTCATTCATATTGGTCTGAGTAATAAAAACAACTATACAAAAGCATTGATGCAGCACAGCACTTTTAAGCAAAGACAAAATAACAGTCAATTGCATCTAATGAGAACACTCTTATCTATGTATTATCTCCTGACAGACCTGTTGGATCAAAAAATGCATTTGGCTCATGTGGCTGCAAGTCAAGCCCATCTTCATCCATGGCCTTTAACTCTCATCAGTCACAGTGTCTGTAGAAGGTAAAGAAGAGAAGTTATTTAACGTGCATTAGGCAAAGAAACTTGCCTCTGCACCGAAATGCTGAAAATTTGGGTGCGTGAAAGTTAACATACAGCATCCCATGACTTTCAGATGAACCAGATTTCAGTCAGAGTCCCTCTGTTTGGGATTCCAGCAATACTACTCTAGAACACCAAACACCCAGGGTCTGAACAAGAGGAGTGTGAGGTCCAACAGTCTGTATCCATTTCTCAAAACCCCACAGCTTCACAAACATAGAAGTACCTCATAAAGGAATGTGAAAATATTATTTCCTTATCATCTTATAAAGAAAAAAGAGATTAAGACAAAGCCAAGACAAGCTCACGCTCAAGCCCTTACTGGATGGTGGGAAATACAGCATTGGCAAATCAATAAGGCTCAATAATGTAAGTTAAACACACAGAGACAATAATCTGAAATGCACATTGGTTTTGATGTCCCCATGCTCACACTTGGGCAGCTAGGAGGAAGTCACTCTAATGTCACTTCAGGAATTGAAATCATCAATGTAAAATGCTTCCAGAGCATAACATCATATGTTTTCAAACCCAGATCTGTGAATATTTTGAAAACTCTTGCCCCAAGACTAAGTACCTATTTGCAGTTGTATTCAAAAGTATCACCAATTCTCAAAAATTTCCAAATATCATGTTCTACCAATTTTTTTTAACAGAATGCCAACATTTCTTCATGCACAATAGCTTATGATTTCAATCTTCTTAACAAAAGAAACAAACCAGACCACAAAGTTAAAATACTTACTAAAATCTGAAACTGCAATCTGAATTTTGCTGCTTACACATATGCATTATAATTAGGATCAGGCAAACCTAGTTAGGTAAAATGCGATCTAACAAACTCCCTTGCACTGAGTCCAACTAGTCTCGTAAGTGCAGAACCAGGAAAAGCCAACAGAATGTTACTGTTTCTGCACAAGCGGAAGATATGATTTTCCTTCCTCCAAACATTTTTCACAATGACAGGCAGAAATTGTCTCATTTTTGTGATATTTTCACAAAAGACAGAGAAAACATTAAGGTTTCCAAGGTTTCCATAAGAATCATAACTTCCAAGTTATATGAACTAACATTTACATTCATTCTTTATAGGGAAACTTCCACACAAAAGAAAAAAATTAACTAGTCCAAAACACAAACCTAAAACCATAATCTACAGCAAATATTTCCTAACTTTTCCCATTTCTTAGCTCAACTTTTATTAACTCTTCACCTCTGGAACTCTCCCTTGGTGCATTGTATAGACTCCAAGTCACATGGGCCTTGCCCCTAACACAAGCTGAGAAATATACCCAGACACTGAACTGGAGGAAAAGCGGTGACAGACTAATAATTTTCCAAGGGGTCTCATATTTGTGTGATGTTCAGCTGGAAGGCCTCTGCATTTTAAAGACAGCTGTGTTAACAAATTATTGTAGGATCCAGCTGGACATAAATCACCTCCCAATTATTCCAACTGTCAAGAATTTCTGTCAGAAGTGCCCACTATTAACAGGAACAGCTCTTCGCAAAGATACATTTTTTTCAGGATCAAGAGCAAAACAAAAGCGCTCCTCAGCCTCAGATGCAAGAAATAGCTGGACTGACAGCAATCAACACTGCCATGCCACAGAACCAAGAAGAGAATTAACAAGGTTCCATACAGTCATTTAAGCAAGAATTATACCCAAATTGGTTTCCTTCCATGTATTCAGTATACACCCAGCCCATCTAGTACAAATGTCCTTCCTTTCCATCTTGTCATATTTTCTGTCTTGTCTTCACTGTTTAGTTTCTTCTCTTCTGTTGCTTCTTCTCCAACTTCTCATGGGCCTGCACCTATATTATGTTAATTACCTGTTCACTTGTTCATTTCATCCCTCTGCCTTCCAACTAAAGCACATTCCCATCATTCACACAAACCTTTGCTACTCATCAATTTGTAGCCAAGATTGTATCAGCAATTCAGAGATTTTTTTTTTTTTTTTTTGTAGGAGGCAGAGGGTACTAAGGGTTGGCCAAAATAAACTGCCTCTCTCCTCAGGCAACACACACGTAAGAAGATGAAACCTTGTCCAGCTCCCTGGGAAAAGTCAAGACGCCCTTTGTGCCTGTGCTTTTTAGGACTGTATTATCACACACTTTAGTCTCAGATCAGCTGCAACCCAACCAGCCTGAAGAGTCAGTTCACCACTGGCTACTGGAAGAACTGGCATTCGTTTTCTCCACTTCCTGCTTTCACCACCCACCTGACCATCACTCCCCCACAAATTCCTACTTCTTATGATTCATGCATGTACTTTCTCTCTTCTATCCTCTCCCCACTTTCCTCTCTGTCTCTGTAAGAAAGGCACAAGATTCTTTATCGTCCTTGTCTATCCTCTTCAACCAGGAGACATGGAGGCTTCCACCACTACCTTCCAGCTTCTCAAACATGCTCACTGACACCATTTCTTCCCTGCTACTCTTGCTGCTGCCTGGTGGTGTTCGGGATGGTGCAGTTTCACCAGCAGTGACAGATCAGCAGACCCTCCAACTGCACACTGCGTAAATCTGGGGCCTCTTCTGTGCCAGCCACGCATTCTCACCTACAGTACACAACACACTCAGAACAAAGGCTCAGCCTCCACACAAACTGAAGATGCTTCCTGGGCATGTGGGCTTTCAAGTCTGACTCTTAAAAAGGCCATAAGCATTTGCTTTGGTGCTTGTTCCAAAGAAGAAAAATCTTCAATGTCTTTACTCAATGAATCTCCCACTAAATAAGGTTTCTCATAACGTGCTTTTGCACCCAGACCCAGCCAACAAATTAATGAACAGAAATTCTTACCCCTGTGCAGGACCATAAAGACTTTAAAAGTTCTCCACAAGGGCACAGGTCCCACATCCATGGAAATTTGCTGTGGGAAGAGGACCAGAAGAAGATGCAGGCACTAACACAGGAATTAACTGAACTATCTAAAATAATAAAGGTGCCCAAATCAAAACCTGCAGTCCAAAAAGGCAGCAAGTAATTTGTCCATGGTTGAGGTAAAAAACGAAACAAAACAAAAACCAAAAACCCCAAACAAACAAACCAACAACAACAAAAAATCCTGAAATCACTTCAGGCTTTGAGCATTCTAACCAGGAGACGAGAAAACACTGTTTCTTCCTGCTTGCTCTTGTTGTGACCAGAGGGTGAGAACAGGGGCACAAGATGCATCACACAAAGGAAGGAATACCATACGTGGTACCATCAGCACCTCTGTGACACAAGAAATACCAGGGCTGCTTCCTGCAAGCACCACAGCAAAGAACATCCTCAAATCCTTGGAAAGCACCTGAGCTCTGTGGTACCATAAAGCAAAGAAGCAATTCCAGCAGTTCATTTTCCTGCAGGATTTCAATAAAGACGGAAACTCCTCTCAATTCTTTCACAACATTCTATCTGACACTTACCTCAAGAGCAGGTTCTGACATCGAAGTCAACAGAATCAATTTTGGGAACCCAAACTCTCAAAGTAAAGCAAGTGCCCAGCCAAGTCCCTAACACTTAGTCCTTCTCAACAACATGGTTCTTTCTTCAAATCTCAGTAATTCTGGAAATCCTCTTCTACCACTATGGCAAAAA
>VWZG01006116.1:473210-500321 GCA_013396735.1 Grallaria varia | reverse complement strand
GGCGGGGAGCGGGGTTTGAGGGTGCCGGTTTTTTAGGGTGCGGGTTTTTAGGGCGCAGGGACTCCGCGCTGGGACAGCCGCAGGCCGAGGGCCGGGGTTGCGCGGCCTCGGGTCACCTCGGCGTGGGGCGCGGCCGCCGGCGGGGATTACTGGGAACAGCGAGGGAGCGGCGGGGCCGGGGCGGGACCCCCGGGCCCCCCGCACGGCGCGGGGGCCCCCCCCGTGGGNCGGCGCCTCCACGCGTGGCAGGACGGCGCTCCCCGGGGTCGCTGGTCCTCACCCCAGTGCGGGGGGCGTCGCATTCTATGGACGGTAGAAAATCGAAAATAATGGGGTGTCGTAACCCAGGCCCTGCCTAGAGGTGTTTTTTCCTCATCCTTTTCATGACAGTTAATAATCAACTTTTATTTTTTTGCTCCTAAGGAAAGAGTTGCTGTTGATCCACAAAAGATGCATCCTGAAATTTTCAGGACATTAGAAATTACATATCCTGAATAACCTCATGGGCATGAGGAGGTACCCTCAAATTGGTTGGTGTTCTTGCGTAGTTTTGGGGTCAGGGCTCGAGGAGGCTCCTCGAGGGGCGTTCTTAACATTTAAGTAAACTGGAAGGAAGTTGGCTTTGGTGCTATCAAATGATGCAAATGTGACTTACCTGGCTGAGAGCAGCAAACGTGTGGTGTTTATGTTGCCAGTGAGCCTCCTTTTCAACTTTCACTGTGCTCTCATTTTACGCACTAGTCTTTCCTATCTTAACGTGCAGGCATAAAATGTAAGTGGGGCAATGTGTTTAGTTGATTTCAGTATAGAGTTTGATAAACATGCATCCTGCAAATTTTACCCAGGTGTAGTGGGTTGACCCTGGCTGGATAGCAGCAGCTCTGTCATTCCCCTTCTCAGCTGGACACGGAAGAGAAAAAACAAAGGTTCATGAGTTAAGGACCGGAAAAGATCAGTCACCACATACCTAAGAGCAAAAAAGACTCTAATTGGGAATATTGAATTTATTACTAAGAAGATCTGAGCAGGATAATCTTAAAAACGTCATCCTCCCCCCCCTCCCTCCTTCCCAAGCTCTGTCTGCTTCCCCCCCAGCAGCGCAGGGAGATGGGTAATAGGGGTTATGGCCAGTTCATCACAGGTTATTTCTGCTACTGCCCAGAGTCCTCCTCCTGCCCCGGGGTGGGGTCCCTCCAACAGGAGACAGTTCTCCACAAACTTCTCCACAACTGCAGGGCAATCTCAGCTCTAACGCCCAGAGCACCTCCTTCCTCTCCTCCATTGACCTTGGTTGTGTGCAGAGGTGTTCACATGTTCTCATTCTTCTTTGGCTGCAGTTTTCATCTGCACAATAACTTTTTATTTCTTTCTTAAATATGTTATCACAGAAGTGTTACTGGAATTCCTGAAGGGCTCACCTTAGCCAGCAGCAGGTCCATGCTGGAGCCAGCTGGCATTGGCTCTGCTGAACATGGGGGAAGCTTCTGGCAGCTTCTCACAGAAGCCACCCCTGTAGCCCTCACCACCGCTACCAAAACCTGGCCACAGAAACCGATTACACCGTAATACGGAGAACGGAAGAGAAACCCTACTACTTCAAAAGTTACTTATTTAACTCCCTGAAGGTTGGATTTAAACTTTTGTAGAATCAGCCCAGACCTGTGTTGCAGGAGGGGGTCCTAAAATATTTACCTTAAAAATATTTTCTGAGCTTGACCATACACTTGATATTAATGTAAAATAGTCATAAAGAAATATTCTTGCCAGGATGGAAGAAGCTAAAGGAATGAGCAGAGAAAGGGTATGGTAGATACATTGGCAGCAGCAAGGCAGGTATAATATAGAAAAGTAAAAAAATGGGAAACTTTTTTTTTTGTCATTATGTTTAAATTTAAGACTGTAAATTTCTTCAAAACAGTAGAACAGTTTTCCCAGAGAAACTGTGAAGGCTCTGTCTTTGGAGGTACTCAAACTCCAACTGGATACAGCCTTGAGCTATCTGCTGTAGCTGACCCTGCTCTGAGCCAGTGTGTTGGACAAGGCAATCTGCAGGAGCTTCCAGCTTGAATGGCTCTATGATTTTTAAGCCAGTTTTTCAACAAATGTAAAGTGCATAGAAAGTAATAATGGACAGCAGGATAACCTGTACGGCCCTTGGTTCCAAGGACATTTTATTCAATTTTTCATTCGCATAGGGAATGGAAATTCAGAATATAGGGCATATTGCCCTCAAAGATTCAGCGTACCCAATTCTTACGTCAGTGCAGGGGAAGACCTCCAGAAAACTGTGATACCATTAAAAGGCAAATAGCTGGACATTTTGCAATATCTGAGTCTCACCTGGCTGGCCCTTTATCCTGTATATTTAATGTTTTGCCTTTACTCCCTCGTTCTTTACCACTCAGGGGCCAGATGCCTGCAGATTTTGAGTCATTATAGTCATTTGAACAATTTTTGTCCTGATGAAGCCATCACCTAGATGTTGTCCCTAGCCAGTCAGGTTTTCAGTAGGCCACAGACACCCTGGTGCGATCAGAAATAGGGTGACTCCCATGGGTGCAGCTGCCAGGAAGGAAGCCGTGTTTGCAGCTGATATTTGCAGCCCTTTCTGTTCCCACAGCTGACAGAGGTGTCCAAGGGCAGAATGCACTTGGTAACTGCAAATACAGTAGGTGTGCTTGCACCACTCTGGAACAGCATATGTTACCTCACTTCTATAAATGTTTTGTAACTTGCACTTTTTGAAGAGTTTAGTAAAACTACGTTGTAAGCAGTAGGATTTATAGCCTTCATTAATGGTTAGATTTGTCAGTTTTGACATATCAGGGACAGAATACAACTCGTATATAAATTTGTAGCTCAGTTTTTCATAGTCCTGGGAACAGAGCCTTCGCATTGCAACTCTAATTTTACCTGTGATCCACTTTTCCTTTATACTTTTCCCTCAAGTTTGTTTTGGTATTACTCGACAGTAGGTACCATGATGTATCTTTTTCCTCAAAAAAGCAAATGAAGTTGGTGGCTATGCTGAGTGTCCTCTTAAAATTATACTCGAACTTAGCAGTTGTTGAGTTAGTTCTGAAGATACCCACTCATAATTTTATAAGTGGACACTTAATCCCATTGGCTATTACTATGTTGCTGTCAGGTTCCATCTAGGTAATCTTAAAAGGAGTTGGTGTGTCTGTCAAGTCATGAAAAATGGTCACAGCTGTAAATCACTATGGCTGATCATCCGTCTGATCATCCACTGATAATGTACTTGTGAATAAATTGTAAAAATTGGTAAAGAGCCATTTTCAGTCACAGTTCCCTATTTATCTTGTGTCTTGTTTAGTTCCCTTTCCAGGTATTGGCAACATGCATGGCTAACACCAGTGTGCCTAGTAACACTCAGTTCTCATGAGCTGCAGCTCCTCTGTTGCTCTCCCTGAGGTTATAAGAGGCTAAATTGAGGGCTGTCGGCTTTATGATGCCTGCTTTAAAAGCCTTTAGGTAGAGATGTGTTTGCTGCTTGATCTACAATGAAATAGAGTTACTTTATCATGCAGTTACATGATCCTGCTTCAGTATCCATGTTCCAACCCTGAGAAACCCATCAGCTGGAGATGAGGGGTCATTCTGAGTTGAATCAAGGCTACTTCACTGTACAGTAAACATATTGAGCCTGCTGATCTTTTCATGTTTTCGCTAAGCAGTCACAGTGATAAAGGGCAATTAGGAGTCTGGGTAGGAAAGAAAATGAAGGGAGGTTTTAATTTCTCACAGAAAATATTAATATATTAATATCTGTTAATATATTCTTATGGAAATTCTTGAATAGTTTTTCTGTACTCCAGCTTCTATTTGAAACTTGTCTATAAAAAAGGAAATACTGCCATCTTATCCAAGGATCTAATGTCTTCCAAAAATTCTCTTTTCATTGTAAATAATATTGCCCATGCATCAATGTTTATGCACAGTCATTGGATTAAAGAGGAAGGAGTAAGGAGGATTAACAAGATTGCTCCTAACGGTGGTAAAAATGTTCATGACTGTAGTGGCTGCTGACTTTCATGTATGGTGTATTCAGGACAGTTACACTGAAAAGGAATCCCTGTAAAAATATGTCCCAACGTGAAGGCAGTATGAGGGATAAGTAGGCATTCCATTCAACTGATAGCTTAATCTGCAGGTCCAGATAACCCTGAAGTCTTAAAGTTGAGCGTAACAAAGGGAAAACTGTCAGACCAAAAGTCTGTTAGATCTCGTTGAGCTGTTTCTGGACACTAATAGTAGGAAATGCCTAGTGAGAAGTAAAGCTATAGGGGAAATGTAGAGTGGTACACACCTCAAACTGCACTCCTGTTGGCCTTTTTCAGCAGAGGGGCTGGCTGGTTCATTTACAACAATAAATATAAATCTCACAAGGCTTAAGCCATTTCAGAAAGGGTGATATTGGCCGGTTTCTATTTGTCTGGGCGATTTGAGTACTAATAGGCCAGCCCACCATGTTAAAGTCAGTCTTCATCAAAATAATGGAAAAGCAAACATGGGATTTGATAAGGAATAAAAGGATAGGAATATAACTGGTATGAGTAAATGTGGCTTGAGGAAAAATTGTCTTGGCAAACACATCAAACTTCATTACTTGAACAGGTGAGAAGCTTCAGCACAGCAATTGTGTAGATGGGAGCAGATGATGTGCTTCATACAACACACACCTTAGTTTCAGTATCATGTTAAATGGCTTAAAAGCTGATGGACAGACAGTTCTAAAGAAGTAACACTGCAGAAATAAGCAAACAGTTGGATTGTTTGTAGAGGCTGAACCTTGGTTATGGCCCAACAGGTCCATCGTGGTGTAGAAGTCTTAATAGTATCGCCACTGATTTTATTTGTGGCTGTGGCAAAGTTACTGGAGTGAGTACGTGATGAGGAAAAGACAATAATGCAAAATTGTCAAACAGGTTGGATTATTTGATAAACGGAACCATTTAGATAAGTTGTGTCTTAGCGTGTCCAAATGCAAAATTATGTGTCTAGGATTAATGAAAGTCATGTACATAGAAGATATTCCTGAATCCTGGAAAGCAGGGACCTAAGAAAAGATTAAAGGGATGCAATCACAGGACACCTTGAAAAGAGCGTAGTATACACACGGGACTAAAAGGGCTAGTGCTGTTTAGGGATGCTCACAGTGGAATAGATGGTAGAAATAAGGTGAGTTTGTTTCTGCTGGGTCCTGTTTTTTAAAGAGACCAAAAACATAAAGAAGTATAAAAGGATTCCAAAGCATAAAAGGTCTTTAGCTGTTTAATACCAACAAGAACAAAAAAATAGACGTGAATCATATTGTGGTTTCCTGGTAATGGGAATTCACTTTAGTCTAGAGAAAGACATAACTGGAGTTTAAACAAGATGGATTATATTAAAAAACTTAGACTTGACTTCCTAAATGGTAAATCATGATCAACCACAAACAAAACAAAAGAGGCAGGATGGGTTCTCCTCTCCTCAGTGCCTTCAGCTCCAGATTGGGTGGCCTTCTGGCATTTTTGCCCAAGTCCTTTGATTCACAAAGGAGTGAGTGAAATTTAGTGGCTTATGCCATAGAGAGGTTCCTGTTGGGCCATCTGTGGCAATTCTCCCCTGCCTTTTAGAAGTGGAAGGAAGTAGAATTATCTAGAATATAATTTCTTGAAGTCCTATTTTTTTGTGTTCTGATGTTTTCTATTTAAGAATAATTTAATACAATTTCTTTTGCTCTGTCAAGACATGGCCAGGTTTATTTGCTGTATAATAGGCAGTAGATTTTTCTGTCCCTTTTGTAGTCTCCATAGGGCTGTTCAGAATTTCTCAAGAATTGTCCAGACAGTCATTTATGTTTGTAAGTTAAACTAATGTAATTATCTGTACAATCTGTGGAGACACTGAATGCTGTAGAGTTCTCTAGTGTCTATGCTGGAGTGCTTGCTCTCAGCCAGTAGTGTCTGTTTCTCCCCTCTTGCCATTCTCAGATGTTACAGAATTGGTATTTCCAAATATTGCCAAGCCTTTTACTGGCAGACTGACACTCTTATTTGTTGTTGCTGACTGACGTATGAAGGGGTCTTTCTATGGCCACCACAAGAGAATATTACTAACAGGTTGCCATCACTAGTCCTTCATCATCTCTCAGTAACCACTTGGTCCTTCACCAAAAATGTCCCAGACTAGATGAACTCAAAGGTTGCCATGCAGGACCTGGAAACATCCAGTGAAGAATGGGCTGTGACCCACAGAAGGAAGTTATTGGATCCTAGTCTTTGCATTAAAACGGGTCTGAAAAGGTGGTTCTTTTTATACAGTTTCTGGGAAACAAGGCTTGGAAGGGTGCTGGAAAGGGGCCCAGGCTGCCACAGTGCATGGGTCTTGGGGAGCATCTTGCCTGGTGTCTGTCAGAATAAGTGTCTGGGCCACTGAGGTGGATTTATGACAGCCCACTATAACACATGAGGACAAAGCCACCAACTTCAACCCCTGGAGGTTACAATCCTGCCATACCCACTCAGCTCCAAATTGTTGTGATGCTTGCTGAACTGCTCTGCATACAGGCAGGCAAAATGCTTGAGTGCAAGGGAAGATAAATGAAGCCACAAGGAATACTTTGTTTTGACAAGAAATAATGAATTAAGTAATGAAACAAAGATTGACCTGAACAATCATGTATTAGTAAACAAAATTCTTTTGAAGAAATTACCATTAAAAATACTTATTAAATAAAAGTTTTTCAAAGAAGGTTTTCATGGCATTATAATTTTCCCAGGTCCCAACATAGACATTACTGGGATCTATGTGATGCTGAAAAATAAGGTATTGGAGGAAAATCTGTACAAGAAGTATGGCAACATGTTCATTGAGAGAAATTTCATCATAAAAAGGCTAGGATATTGAATAGCAAAAGAGTAGGAAATACTGAGCAAAGGAGTGGGAAAGGCTGAACAATGAAACATAATCTAAGAATCTTATTTGTTGCTTGGGTCTGAAAAATTTGTTTGGATTTAGACCTTCTAATGGTTCCTACCTATAAAGAAAGAATATTTAAAAAATGTGTTCAGATATACCAAGCTGATGACCAATGGATTTGCTTTGTATGAAAATATTATCATGTATATTAGAGAACTGTGTCCAGTGTAAAAAAATCCCTGGTTGTTGGGACCCAGAAGAGGAATGCAAAGTGTTTGCTCTGCCTATGCTAAACAGGATAGTTGTAGAGAAAAATCAGAAGAGGGTCCAGATATTTGCAGTCTTCGTCTTTTCTCTTTCAGTTATACAAAGTCAATAGGCGTAAATCAGTGAAAATGTTGTAAGGCCAATATAAAATTTCTACAGCTGTGTATCTCTCTTGGATAACCTCTTTAATTAAAAATACTAGTGATATGTGGCATAGTGTCACTTACTTTGAAACTGTCTGACAGTTTGCTTTATACAGATTTTTAGTTGCTTGTGTAAGTTTGCTGGCTTTCACAAGTCTGAAACTTTCCCTAAGGGGTGTTGGCCTCAAACTAATTTTTTTTGAAGATTCCAGACAGTTTTTTCAGCTGCCTCAGATCAAAATGCAGATTGTTTGCCATTGTAGAGAAAAAAAGGAAAAGGAAGGGGAGGGAAAGGAGAAAGGGAAGGAAAAAATGAAAAAAGAGAAAAGTTTTTTTTAATTGAAAAGCTAAATAAAAAAAGTTTAAAACAGTTCTTATATTTAAACAGCAGGAGTCTCTTGCATCCTGTGAAGAACTGCCAAGTCTGCATTAAAATCTTGGAAATACCTTGGTTTACAAATACTCAATAGACTTCTTAATACTTAGTTGTTAAAGGAAGGGTTTCATAGGCAATTTTATTTCTAGTGCTTCCTTATTAAGTGCTGTGCAAGCTTAAAGGAATTTTTATTTGGGTAGAAAGGTTAATTATTTATTCTACAATTCCAAATAACATCCTCTTAGTTTAAACTCTCGTTTGTGGGGGAGCATGTGGAAAAAAACCCCCAAATCTCATGATTTACTCTAGTTCTGTAAGTTCACATTTCATTTGCCTTATTCGTCCATGAATCAAAGATACTGCCTCCAGAGTTGTTGATGAGTCCATGTAATAAAGGTGAAAGGACTAGTAAATGTTCAACCTGATACATTGTTGTAACTCAGCACTTGAAAAACAAAGGGTAGAGAAGATCCAAAACACTAAAAGGTGTTTCCATTTTCCCTTCTTGGCTAACAGAGTTGTAGATGGCCCTGAGGGTTATCTGCTTTGGTTTCTATATAAGCATTGTGTTTTGAAATAGCGCTTTGGCAGCCCCTCCCTGTTTCTCTAGTAAATCGTTTAACAAGAGAGCAGGACATTATAAAACAAACCATTACACTGAGGGAACAACCTTCTTTCCAGGGAGAATTTAATAAGACAACACCAATTTTTAGGGCTGTATTTGTCAGTTCACAGCACTGTTTTTGGTCTCTTTCCGGCAAAACCCTTCTGTAGCTACATCAACTGTGCGCTGAGTGAGCCATAAGGATGCTTTGAAACCAATCCATAGGTGAAAGTTCCTGTGTTAAACTGAAAACTGAGTTCCCTGAGCACAGGTATGATTTCTAATCCTTATGTACAATAAAGACTGGACCCATGGGACTCAAATTAAGAATGGAACAAAAGTAGGAAGCAAAGCAAATCTAAATTTCTGAAAGTAAAGGGTTTTCTGAAGAATTTTCTGATTGTGGTGCGGAGTCTGTACTCAAATGGATGGGAGATGATGATCTGCTACTACCTGGAGTAGCTTTTCAACAGTCCATAAGCTGCCAGGTTGCTCTGGTATCTACAAAGAGTCCGTTTTTCTGTGATTTTAAGTGCCAAAAGAGACACTTTCCTGCAAGGCTCAAAATGCTTCCAAAGACAAATGTCAGGTTTTAACTGCAAAAGTTAATTCCCAGCATGAACACAGAGACTGGTAGAACAGCAGTGGCGTGAAGTAACAGGTAATGTAAAGGAAGAATTAAGCGTTCAGGAAAATAGAAGCAATTTAAGATCACAGTTTCCAAAACACTTAAAGCACAAGCTCACCTTTAAGTGCATAGTGGTCCCACTAGTATTGACAGGAGAATTTGTGTGCCCAAAGCACACAGGTACATGGTTTGCAGGGCTGTACCAGCATTCGCTGGCTCAGCATGTTGAACACATGTTAACAGACAACTAGACGAGGCAAGAAGCCAAAACCATAGGGAGAATGTGAATGCTTGTGGTTGCTGGGGAGGGACTAATTACACACTCATACCTCTTTTTTGGTGAGAAGCATGGTACCATGTTAAATTTATAAAGGATGAAGTTGTGTGCAATTACTGCCAAAGCAATAAATGGGACCCAATTTAAAGAAACAAAAATAATTGTTGCTAAACTTTTTGCTATCAACAGTATTTTGGCTGTAGCCCAGAAAAAGTACAAAGATTTTTTCTATTTCTGTATGCCCAGTGCGAGTCACCAAGGCGAAAAAAGCTGCTTTAATGAAAACTTGCAAAAGCTGCGGCTTAATTCTGTTGTGTGGTAGTGAGGATGATGTTGCAAATGAAACATTTTGAGATATATAATGGATTACATCATCAAATAGATGATTAAGCAAAACCAGGAAGAAAAATGAGTTAGAGAACCTCAAGGCACATTTGCAGGAGACTCTTCTGGTCTTCACTGAAAACTAAATAAACCAAAATAGCTAAACAAAGAAGGGTGTAATGTTTGGCAGGGCAAGGGGCTTTCCAAATAACATAATGAACCCAGTCTAGTATGTTGGCTTTCTTCATGAGTGCCCACATAGAAGCACTAAAGGAGACCTGGTGCTCCAATTAATTTGAATCCTTAGGATTGTTTAACACAGGACTTAATTAAGAGAATCTTAAATTTTTTTACAAATGTACCGAAATATTAAAAAGTTTACTAGGCTTTAGAAGGCAACTGCTTGAACTGGCATTTTATAAATGCATATCCTGCAATTTCTTAATGAAGGCCTCCTCAACACAAGTAAATGTCAAACATATTAACTTCAACTAAAATATATCAGTTTTCATCTGTGCTTGAGCATGGTATTCTAGTTCCTTGTATTATAAAAGCTTTATAAAAGACATTTAATAATATGTGTTTAGTTAAATATTTTAGGCAATTCCTTCAAAAAGATACCTGTTCCTTGGCAACAAAATTCTCTTGCTTATTCATTCTTCATTGCATACTGACCATGTAAGGAGACTTGTTTGTTTTCTTTATGTTTTAATCCTTTCAAGGTAAGAAAGAAGGATAGTTATTTACATACTTGTATCACTTCAATATATTCTTTGACTGCCACAGCTGATACATTATTCACAGTAGACCAAAATCTCTTGAAAAATGTGTATTCCATCTGGGTTCAGTCTGGCAGGGTGTGAAACCTGCTCTTTTACTATGCCAGTGGGATGGACTGGAGATGTATGGAAGATCAGATGAGCACGTACAGATGCAGCTTTACAAAAACAAAAGCAGCATCGAGAAGCCTGGGCACTTTAGTAATTTTAACATTATGGTAAGTGAACGTCAGGCATTAATCCAGCAGTGCCAAAAGAATTGTGGCAGTGCAAAACTGATGAATGAGGAGTGGTGTTCACAGGGTCTGGTGCCATCAGTAAACGGCGACTGAATGTGTCATGGAAGCACAAGAGCCATCATGGGGCCAGGAGGCTGCAGGGGCTGGGAACCAGCAGTTGGTGCTCATGGTGGTGGTGCTGGAGGTGTTGTTGTTAAGGAAGGGTGGCTGTTTGAAACTGTGTAAATGTTTACCCCCAGCCTGGCAGCAAGAAGTGACCCAGAACGGCAGGGTCATAGCTGGGACTTCACTCTGGCGGGAGCACTGATGGGAAACCTGCCTGGGAACAGGGCTGGGGCAGAAGTTTAAACCTTTCCTGCAGGCAGTCTGGAGGCGCATCAACATGACTCAGCATGGAAAAACAGCAGGAACTCTTTTGCAGTGATCTAGAAAGAAGCACTTTTGAAAGTGCTTAAAAGCAAATGCAATAAAAACATAGTTTAAAGATTATTTAAAATTTTGTATATACTAGAACAAAATTAGCAAAGAAGTTAATGGAAAGTTCAGCCCTTCACCTCTTCAGAACAATATCTGAGATTTGGCTGGAAATGGCATTTCCCAAATACACACTGAAGTCTCGGAAATAACTACTGACACAGCACTTTAACTTTGTACCATTGCACAAGATATCTACTTGTTTGTGTTAAAGCAGCACAATGTATTCATCATGCTGCCTTCTTAAACATTGCAGTAATGCCTGGTAGAACCAAGGTGGTTAAAGGAGCAATATCTTTTTGCCTTTATAGGTATGATTACAAATTGATTTTTTCCAAATCCTCTCTTTTCAAAGTATACAATGCAACAGTTTTTGTTGAGTCAAAACCTACACATCCTTTTGAGATTGTATCTTTCTGGATGTTCTATAGCTGTTTCTTCTAAGAATGAACCTCAACAAGCATCATGCAGAAGTATGAGCTCGTATCTCTTTTTTTCATTGCAGCATTGCTCTGTTTAGTTTCTGCTCCGCTATTCACTGATGCTTTTTCTAGGGAGGTAGTGTTATTTATATGCAACACTAAGTAACGTATGTACTAATGCCTTAGAGAAAACTTGAGTATGAAATTAAGATAATGACTCTCCCCACATTTTCATGAAACCAGGGCTTTGAAAGCCAATGTTGATAAAAACCAAAGAATAAACCCAAACCTGGTAGAGTTGTTAACTTGCACTGGTCTGGTAGGTTTCCTACATACCATAACTCTTTTGTGAAATACTTACTGAGGTGATACTCTTTCCTCCCCATAGGGAAGGGGTACCACTGTTCCAACAGATTATAGGCAGAAGTGCAGTTACCTATGTGGAGGTGTTCGTGCCACCCAAGGTGCCCTGTTCTCTCCAGCTACTGCTCCAGAATGTGGCAAGTGCAGCAGCTGCTGATGCCCTGGCTACCCAGCCTGTTTGAAATGCAGCTGCACACCTACCTTCAGGGAGCTAAATCTGACCTATGAAGGGTAAAAAATAAAATCATTCTGATACAAATAATTGGTAAAGTGAGAGATCTCACTGTTCATCTCTTACTATTTTCATCCTGGGCAAGAAAACTCAATTTTCAGCTTCCTTTGCTGACTTTCACTTGTCATTCAGCTGCATCTCAGCATCACAATTCAGTGACTGCAGAGTGGGTGGTACAGCCATATCAGCACATAATATATTTACACTTACACTGTTCAGACTTGGCTCTCCAATGCTGCAGTCATGTGCTTTGTGTGTTCATCCAAGTCTCAAAATCCCATTACTCTTTACTCGTGCCAGCAGTCAAAGCTTTCTAGTTAGAGGAAACACAACATTTTGGTGGCAAAAGAATAACTGCACATGACCTGCCCATAGCCCCTAACCCTGGTGTGACAGGATGTACATCACAGCTGACACCTCAGACTATATCTATACATGTCCCTAACCTCCCTCCTCCTCTTGGAAAGGATCGGGAACAGTCCCAAACAGGAACTTTGGGTCTAACAGTTCCACAAGCACCACACCACTCTGGGGCAGCACTTTGTGTGGCACAGTGTGCATGCACAAATAACAGCGTTAACCACCACAAGAAGGAAGCAGAACAGTCCAGAGTAGGAGAAACTGCCTTGAGAGAGGGCTGCAGCTGCTCCAAGAGTGTTGTCCAGCCTGGAAGTGCCACTGTGAAAGCAGGCTCATGCACAACTGGGGCAGAAGCAGAATTCACTTCCCTCCTGGCTATTCTCTCTAGTTCCCACCAGTTGCTGTAGACCCCCTCAGGGAACAAAATATTACTTAGTATGTCAGAGGGAACAAGACAGTTTGCTAAAGCATTTAGTAGTGTAGGTATGTGTTACCAACTACAGCAGTATCAGGTCACTTTTAAGACCTAAACTATGACCTATGGCTGTTTAGCTGGAAGGACGCAAGGCTGGCTACGCATCCTGGCACCAGGATTATACTAGTACTTGGCATTTACTACCTATCCAAGTGAAGGGGTGCATGAAATGCTTTGGAAAGATTATGGCACTTGTATTCTTTAAATTGCAGATCAAGAGATTAAGGCCTGATCTCCAAAATATCTGAATGCCTAAAAGTGTCTATGGGTGCTTAACCAGTTTCTCAGAAGCATTTTGGCATGTCTGTTTCCTTAGACCCAGAGGTGCAGTGCATTAAGAACTTTCTGGACTAGATTTCATCTTGGTGGTGGTGCCATCCAAGCTCTCCACGGTAGCCACTTTCTCTTTTGTGTTCACCCTCATGGCTCCCACACTAGTTAAGGCTTAAGTTTATCCAAGTTCCTAGAATTCAGAGCTACAGAAATGAGCTTCCAAAGCATGGAGGATGCAGTCCTCGAAACAGACATGTTTAAGACTGTAGACTGCTCAAGTACCAGGAGAGTCAGAGAACTACAGCTGACTCTTGTTTTTGAAATGGAGAAGCACCATACAAAAATTAATGTATTTACTCTCAACACCGTGCGAGGTAGAAGTACTTTACAAACGGAGAAACCAAGTACAGGAATGTAGACAGAGTAAGGGAACATAAAGTACAATGCAAAATTAAGAACAAAATTTAAGCTGTTTCATTGAAGTCCACTTTGATGAGTGAAATGGTATTTACCTTTAGAAAGCCCTTTAAGATACTGAATACAACCAAAACAAAGCTTTGAAAGCACAGTACTTTGTATAAAAATATGGAAAGTAGCACGACTTACTAAATAGTCTAGTATATAAAATAGCTAGAACTATGAATATTAGTACAAATGAAGTGAAATCTAAATGGATTAAAGTATTAGCACCCTACAGTAAGTTTATTACATTGTTTTCTCCTGAGGAGTGTGATTCAGGCTAGCTGACCAAAAGTGGTTTTATACCTTTTTTCCTCATCTTACTCAGAATTCCACCACCACTACTCCACCTCCACCCCAAACCATTCCCTTCTACAGCCTATTTCAGATATTTTGTATTTGCTCAACCTAACTTTGAAGGAAGTTGTTTACTCCTACTGTATAAAGACCTCCCAGGTCACTGACAGAGTTCCATGATCATGAACTGTTACATATCAAATTAATCACATTCTTTTCATAAATCCATACCAAAATAGGCCAAAGCCAGTACTGCCAGTTCAGATCCAGTTTACTTGTAGTTTTAATTTGGGGTTTAAGAAAACATATAATATCAGAAGTGACAAATTTAAGTCAGTCAACACTGCCGTCCTAATTACCAAGTGTAATACTGTAGAATCCTAAAATCAGAACCATATAAGCAGAGGAAGAAAGTTTTTTTTTGCTGTAAACAGTAGTCTAAACAAAACAAGGTATGGTACAGAAAAGGTACTAGTCCTCCAAGAAGTATTTGTTTTTTTGCTTTTAATTCTTGTACTGGTTGAACAATCATTGCAGTCTTTTGTTACTCAGAAAAACTGTATGAATTAATGAAAATAAGCAATATTTTATTTCCATACCAGATTTATGGTTTGTGTGTTACACTGGGGCTGGTTTGACTGATATTAAACAGATATGTCTGAAACACAAAATAACATAAATTAGACATGCCATGAGACATGTACAATTAATTTCTACTAAAATGTGGATAAGTAAACCCACTTCTACGCCAATTCTTTTACACTTTTAATGGTGATAGTGACTAGTATTTTAGTAAGATGGTAAAATTCAATAAAATGTATGAGGTCAGCCATACAACTCAAGATTACTGTTTGCACAGCTTTCAATTCCACTGTGAAAATACACCCCCTCCAAAATAGAAATAGGCACTTCATCTTTAAAAATGAAGCACTCTTTTGTTCTTCAGTCATCATCGACAGTTGGCTTGATTGTCACTCCTCTTCTGATCTGACCCCAACCAATTAAACTGCAAAAAGAAAAACAGTTTCTCTTAATTTTAATAGTAGTCAGAAATATCCAGGGTAAGTCAACATCCTTCTGTCATTGTTATGCCTTCAGTTCTTATATTTTGCATTTTCTGCACTTGTATCCCACCCAAAACATCCTACAGGACCTAAGACTGGTTGGTGGAAACACAGAAGAGAAAAGGGTAAGGGACAGAGGAGGTTTGTAAACAGCTAAGGATGTACCCTTGAACAGTAAGATGAAAATCTGAAAGTGTAACTTATGTTGTCCTGGTGGACTGTAAATCTATACACAGCTTGATCTCTTTCACCTATGCCTGAAGTACTGCAGTACTTTCAAATAAAAATGAAAGTGAAGATTCAGATAAGATGAACAGTAAGATGACAAACAGCTGTAACTCTCAATGAACATGCAACCTGTGACAGTAACTCAACTCTCAGGTAAGTTCTACTATTTATACTCAGTAAAATTAAGGCCTTTTTTATAGGACACTCTGGCCTCCGAAAAATATGATTGTAAAAAGAAATTCAGAAGATGTCAATTTTCAGTCAGCAGGCAGTCCATGTTATAATACAACTGCCCTCAAAACCTTTTCAGCTTCTGGTGAGGAGATACACAGAAAACACACATGCATCTCAATTTAACTTGCTAAGCAGTAGAGCCTGTCCTGGGACACCAGCAAAGGAATGGAAGTGTATTACCTCAGCACTTCCCACTTTTTAGTACCACATCCATAGGTCATAACTTGTCCACCTTTGAAAGTTCACTGATCCTTGAAATCACTAGTGCATCCCATTTGCCGTTTAACCTCTCTCTATGCCTCTATATATTTACTTTCCATTTTATACCCTCTTTTTAGCCTCTCTTCCATGCCTCAGGCTGCAAGTTCCTTTTCACAGTACCAACTGTATATTTTCTTTACTCCAACTGGTTTTTATTATGCTGCTCTTCCCAGTTTGTCTTCTTTCCCTTTTATCAACTCTCAGTTTCCTTACGCTCTTTGTCTTTTTAAGGCAGCATAGAAGCCAACTTTTTAATAACTGTCTTTACAGCAAGCTGCCACTACTTGCCCACCCTATAATCCAGAGACAAGTGGGCTTTGGGGCAAAGTGGGAAGTAATCTACAGAAGCAACAAAAGGCACATTAAAATTTGCACAGGCTGCCAGTCTATAGCTAANCTAAAAAAAAAAAAAAAAGAGGCGTAATTTCCAATATAGTTTCTCCCCTTCTTTCTGCTTTACCTGATTTAATTTGGGTCCTGCCTTTTTTTTTTTTTTCCTTATTTTGCCTTGGTTTCAGGTTTTTTTTAAGGGAAAAATCTCTTCCCTAATTTATCATCTTGCTCTGAAGACAGCAAGCACGAAATTCCTGTCTACGCTTTCTTGTTAACTGAAAAAGAAACATGTATCTGTGGTTATTTAAAGCTTGGTTCCTTTTTCATACAGTAGATTTCTTGTAAAAATGGCTATGCTCTCTTATGCTACAAAGGCTGTGCACATTTAAATACCCTTCTGCTCTTATTCATGGAGTCTTATGAATCATGCAACAGGTACAGTATGTGTGTAATCATCTAAAACAGAGACTGGCACTATGATTAAAATGAATCATCAACCAATTCTGTTCATAATTTTCAGCCTACAAATGCTTCTGGGCAGTCAGACATTTTATATTTGTAATTTGAATGGGCCAATCCAGTTGGTAATTTATTTCTCTGCTTGTAGTACATGAAATGCCTGAACCTTAGAACATCGCTCTTCCATTCCCCTGCTGCTACTTCCAGGTTGCACCAGAAATCACATACAGCTCCACAGGTAGAACGGCACTGACTGAGGTGTGTATAAAGACAGGCTTTGGCTCAGCACTATTAGGATTTCCAACCCCCTCTGCCAAGATTCCCTGCTGTGAGCTCAATTCACAGCATGGCAGTTTTGGAAACAAACCCACCCTGAGGCGTTTCCTTGTCTGTTAACTAATAGTTATCCACCCAGTAAGAATGTTTGGTTAAAAAAAAGAGGCCAACAATGAAATGAAGCATTCCATGATAATGGTGTTAATGTGTAGGAGAATCCGGAGTAATTTTTAAAACAGACATCCACTTAACCTATTCCAGAACAAAACCAGATCCATGTATTTTTTTTGTTAACAATATAGCAACCAGGTACGCTACCAATTTAGCCCCAACTTACCGCCAGTGTTTCTCAACTCTTCGACTCAGGGCAATTTTTTCTCCCACTTCTGTGCATACAGGGTTAGTTAGCACAATCTTCCCCAAATCAGCCTTTACTGCACTGACTCTCCCTCCAGTAGATAAGGATCCTATGTTTACCATTAAAACTTCATTCTTCGATAATTTTTGCACCTGAAGACAGACAGATAAAATTCTGAAACAGAAGCTTTAGTACAAAAAAATTTACCACAGACCGTATCAAGCGTTTTCTGTTACCTTCTTGCCAAAACCAAAAAATATATCTGAGAACTACTGTAAATACACAGAAAACCCATGCACAACAGTGTCAGTGGATAGTTTTACATGCAAAAGGACAAATATGTAAAGATGTTGTACATATAGTTCTGCAGGTTCTTGGTATGTTGTACTTTCTTGGGATTTCTCTACGTTTTCTATAAAACATACCAATCATTGCACATACTGTGTTAAAAGCACAGTCACAGATATGGCCACAAACTGTGATGTTATACCATTCTTTTAATTAATCTGTATATTCTCATTTCACTTATGCCTACATACAAAAAACATTATCAAAAATTATTCATTTCATGGGATGAAAGGGCACTGAAGCACTTTACTTACTGTTGCATGAAGCATTTTATAGATTTAAATGCTAACAGGGCAAACTGTAATCTTTACTTGGTTTGTGTAAAATGGATCATGTAACATAAGTCTGTGCTGTGCCTCCAGTTCAGTTTCTTTTTAACTACAAGTATTTAAAAACCATTTGGCTTTAAAAAGTTCTTCAGAGAGATATACAAAAAGCATGTAAGTAGAACTAGGTCAGTAAATGTGTAAAACTAATTATTGCACAAATGAGTAGGGGAATCAACTAATAGTATGTTTATAAGAACACTTAACTTGACACGTAAATACTTCATGCTACTTTAAATTACTCTAATATCAATTCCCACTCCTCTGAAAAGCATTCTTATATTAAAGAAGCAGATTAGTTTAGTGACAAGCTTGTACCAAAAGGGAGACAAAACTGCTATATAAGATGAAAGAAATGTATTCATCAATGGAACACTGCAGAAGCAGCGAAATCAAGAAAAATAAAAGGGGTACAGACCTTTGCAGCTTTCTTGTCTCCTTCAGTGCGCACCCCTAATAATCGTCTCAAGAGGAAATAGGAAATTTCTAGCTCTGTAAATATTTCTGGCAGTGCCCCAACTGCACCAAGAACTTGGCCTACCATTCGGTCAGCTCGGCACAAAGTTGGATCGATCTTAGTGCCAACACCTACAACACAACAAGGAAAGTCACAAGGAGTAACTGAAAGGTAGATGTTGCTTTTATGTGTTAAAATATTTTAAGGTGATCTAAAAACAGCAAACTGAAAATGTACTGGGAATTCCCTATTACCTGGTCAGAACTTTCAGGACGTCATCAAGACTGTGAGCTCGGTCTAAATAGATGAAGAAATATTCTACTGCTAAAGCTGGTACAATTAATTGTGCAAGTTGATCTGCATTGGCCAGTGACATTCAGGAAAATTATTTATTTTTCAAATATCCAATTTTCACACCAACCGTGTCTCTCTCTATGTATATTAATTATTTAAAATTGCTCATAGGACCTGTGTTAATTACACTGAAATTTGTTGTTGAATGAAAACAAATATTTTCAATAAGCATGAAGAAATAAATCTTTTCCTAAGAGAATATGCTTACCTATAAGACCTCCTGGAGCAGCATATTGTAGATCATTGTGTTCAGCAAAGAGTGACACAATTTTGGAAAAGATTGGCTTGCACATGAGTTTCCCTTCGCTGTCCTTGGACACAATACCAGGCCGCACCTCAATTTCCTGGCCCACCTAATTACAAAATTGATAAAGAAATTAACTGGTTGTTTCACAGAACACAAAGCTAACTAGACATAGAACTAAATATCCCAAGATCCATTTTTAATGCAAGTCCTTGGTTCTGGGCTACTGTAGGACTTGGAGGATTTCTGTTGCACTATTATCTACAAATTGAATAATACTTACAGCCAATGTAACAACTGATTTTCTTTTCAATACCATTTGTAAAATTGCTTTAGGAAAGGATCTTTATCAGCAGTAATTTTAACATACAAATTTTTGTTCCATTTTTAAACATTGCATTTGATTTAGAAATATTTCAGCCCTGAGAAAAATTTAATTCAGTGTGACTGATCTGCATCAATATACTGCAAAACAAAGAAAATACAAGCTGTACAAATATTCAAAAATGTCGTTTGCCCTCCAGCCTAGCAATGCAACTTTTAAAGTCTCCATCTATTGATGGAAAGCAGGCAAAATTAAAAAAAATCAAAATATACAGAATACGTAAATGAGGAAGTGAGACCTGTGAGAACCCGCACAAGCTCCTGCGGTACTTGTAGAGTTCTTTGCCTCTCCTCTTCCCCACAATAATTCAGCAAGTGAAAGTGGTACGACAGGAAAAAATAGCTTCAATTTTTGTAAGTGATTAAATCAGTATCATTATTAGCAAAAGGTAAGACTACAATAACACAAATGTATTAAAAAAAATAAAACCAGTGGAAAGTTAAAATGAGGTACAGCCAGAAGGATAAGTACCATCTGACTATATCTGACAAGTATTTAAAAAACAAATTCGTTATATAGATTAATTTTGTACTAAGCATGGAAAAACTCTTACTATTGTAATTAAAAATCTCCAGTCAAGAAACAGAAAAGGTTACCTTCAAGACACCCTTTAGAATACTGCCACCAGCTACTCCTCCCTTAAGGTCATCAACTTCACAGCCAGGTTTGTTGACATCAAAAGATCTAATTACTGAAAAGAATAGATTTCTTTTTACTATCAGGATTTTAAATTGTCTTTCTTTAGAAAATTTGACTGTTTCTCTATTCTTATGAAAGTATATACATATTTATAAATATTACAAAAGCATAATGAAGAACATTTTATTCCCAATTTTTAGTTATACAGTTGATTTTGTTCTCAAAAGCATTTAAGATGCTCATATACATAAATGTGTTTTTGCATAGCAGAAAGTAACTTCAAGATCAGTATCTAAAAAAGCAAGTAATGATCCACTATATTACAAAGTCACTTCAATATGTGAATTGTGAATACCAGAACCTTATTTTAATGTAGTCACAGTGAATACTGTGACCTTGATTTCATGTGGTCAATTTGTAAGCATTCTGAGTATGTTTTGTAGGACTCCCATGGTATATTTGGGGAAAAAAAAAAAAAAAAGGGGCAAACAAATTAATTAGTGCAGTGGAATTTAATTTCATAATATGCTGGACAAGAACTGAGACTCTTGACAATTATACCCAGAAAACAGAAGACTAACATAAAAAATCTAACCAAGCTACTACCTATAAGATTTTCATGGAAATAACTTAATTATCAAATTAATCAGTTTGTCCATACTTTGTTAAATCAAAATTAAATTCATAGCAATGAGAGGAATGTTTTTAAGATACAGATAAACTTCTCATCTCTATTGCACTTTAGTGCTGTCATGTGCACAGCATACCCACAAAATCAACAGCAATTAAGTGAACAAACAAATACAGCTTCCAGAAAATACAAAAGTTTTAAAGTAAGAGCACCCTAAATACTCCTTCAGAACCCACATCTTTTCTGGGCACTCAGCAAGGTGCTATTCTAAGCACAGACACATTCAGTAAATGGTTGGAGACAGAAGCCCAGACCTGAGCAAATACATACCAATAAGCCTTGGTTCAGATGTGAAGTCTCGCAAAGGGACTGGGATTTTCTTCACTATATACTCGCAAACTACCTCAATGTTGTATTTCAGCTGTGCTGAGATTGGAATTATTGGTGCCCCTTCTGCAACTGTACCTAAAACAAAATCAAGTTCAACATCAAGCCTTAATATGAGTATTTACAGCAACATGACCAAGTGATTTGTGATTGATCTACGTTTTCCAAGTTTTGCAATGTAAGTACATATTTTAAAAAAATCCTAATTTTCTGAAAGAATGCATTTAGTTATCCAGGTTTGTTAAATATTATTAGTTTCAATTATATCTGTGTTTCTTGTGATAGCTCCTGTTCTCAAACTCCAAATTTACATATCAAACCACTCTGATGGAGCTGTTATGAACAGCTTTTGCAAGAAAACAATTATGAATTACAAAAAAAGAAAGACCCATTGGCTACTTCTGGTCATTACAATCTATCTTTGCATCTTGTCACATACCCCACCTAATGCAGATAAATGGGGAAAGCAGTGGAAGCTCCTGGGAAAAATGAAACCCAAAGGACTAAAGTTCAGCAGAACTTTACAGACTGAGTAGGGTAACACTGCCCAAACTGGATTCACAGAGACAGATGAAAGGCCAATCTTCTGTGATTAGATAAAAGAAATTAACATATTTATACCTACAAGGTGCCCCTAACAAGTGCTGCTTCCTTCTCTCCTGCACTGCACTAAAGTCACAGTAAAATCTCTACCAAAGAAACAACCCAGCAAGAAAACACATATGCGGTGAAAGCTACTAGGTAAGAGCCAGTGATATCATTTTACATCAAGCTCTGATCACTATTTTACTTAAACAGCCTGAAATGGGTAAGAAGCACAACTCCAATGGTCTAGTTTTCAGATTAACAGACTATGTACACCAGCATTGTCAAAAAGAAGCTTTCTTATAAACACAGAAAACCACTATGTCCATGTCTCAACAATGAATTTCCACCACTGACTGGATTTCTGCTCTTGCAAACTTACCTTGTACAAATGCAAGGATCTGCTCATACTGTTCTTTAGCCTGGCTCTCCTTCACCAAATCAATCTTATTCTGTAGAATCAAAATGTGCTTCAGTTTCATGATTTCTATAGCAGCTAGATGTTCTGAGGTCTGAGGTTGAGGGCATGACTCATTACCAGCTGAAAGAAAAGTGACTGCAATATAGAAACTACAAAGACAGACAAAACTCCTACAGTTAGGACATCTACTTTCCACTGCACCTTTATAAAAAACAAATAAAAGACAGCTGTCTACATGTGAAGCAACCAAGTCAATAAGCACCTATTTTCCCCCATAACATCCACACAATGTATGACAGATGAGAGGTTGCCAGAGTGGTTCCCTCCCACCTGCTCCCAGTAGAAACACCTATCTAGAATTTCCAAAGACATTATCAGGTAACTTGACTTATTCCAACCTTTAGCTCTTCAGGGATCTCAATACTGACTGTAGCATAACAGACCTTTCATGAAACATCTTATAATTTTCTTATCAGCAAAGCCATAAAAATGCCAAGACCTCCAAACGCTGTAACACAGTAATCAGACCAAGTATGTGAATAGGGTTGCCATCAGTATGGTTTGGATTTCAGCTATCTAAGACAGCTTTGGCCTGATGTGCCATTATGGTGGTTAATCTCACTTGAAGTTTGGCCTATCACACTTTCAAGAGCTAAAGAGGCAGAAGAAATGACAACTCATCATCTGTCTCAGACTATTTAAACTACAATATCTGACGCTGCTTTTATCTTATGTTGACGTGTCCTATCTAGGTAAGATAATTGTTATTTATCACTACAGAGCACTAAAATGTTCTCTAGGCATACAAAATAATAAAAAAAAATTGTTTGAATCAAATTAAATCTCCTGTACCTTCATTTTGCTTGTATTCATCTGGGTTTACTGTTTTGTACTGTTGTTTGTGGACTCTCCTGGATGGCAAAAACTACATATATATTTAAAGGAAGCTAAAACTTCAGAGCAACTCAAAATGTACTTGCAGCTAATCTTTCTTCATAAAACTGTATAAATTTTACAGTACTATACAAGGTTTCATCTTACCTAACTAATCTTCTATCAATGAGGCCAGCTACCAGATGACTGAGTATGTACAGTAATGTTCAAAACATCCCAGCTTGTCAGACTACTGTCCTTGTAGCATCACTCTCTCTTCTTTAACATATCTCAAGAGCATTCACTTGTTTTAATTGGTCAGCACCACCCACTAGATTTTAAAGCCAATATAAAGCTGCTTCATGACACTAAAAACCAGAGCTCTGCTTTTGTGTAGCAATCGTTACCTATCAACAGTAAAGCTGCGTCCATTACTGCTGCACCGTTCAACATTGTAGCCATCAAAATATCATGGCCAGGACAATCCACAAAAGAGACATGCCTGTTGTAGGAGAAGGTGAAAAAGAAGTCCAAAAGCCAATTACCAACAATTCCTCTGATGATTTACGCAAGTGATTAGGCAGAAGCAGAAGTAAAAAGCATCCTTCAACTAGATAAACATTTTGAGACAGATGTGAGAAGCAATGCCTTAGAAGTATTTTCAAGAAAGTTCTAAAAGAACACAAAGACTACTAAACAGCTACTGAACACTTTTTCTGAGTTTTAAGATTTAATACCACATATCCATGTTAGGCATTGCTTCAATATTTCACCAATTTACTTGTAAATTGGACTAAAGTTAAATGCACCAGAATAAAAAAACCAAAACCTAACTAATGTACCACCACCTACAATGTACCACCAACAAACATATCACATGGAATTTCTCTTATCTCTTTTAAAATCCATCTCCCATTCTCCAACTTTGGGAAATTATGCATGTTCAGTTACATGGTTATAACTGCATTTCACTTCAAAGGTTTATCTACAATGTTAATTTCCAACCTCATGATTTTATTGTGCATAATAGTTGATTCACTATGTTCCTTCCTGAACCTATCCAAGAATTCTTGTTTTCTAGTAGCACGTCACCAAAAAGCAAAGGACTAATTTGCTGCTTTGCTGACAATGTTAAAAATCTACTACAAGCAAATAACCAGTAGGATAAAGAATGTAAAGCTTTTAACCATCAGTTGCACAATGGCTGGCTGCCTGTCACACTCCAGCAAAGTTAATCTTGTTACAGCACTATGTGTATTTTATCATAAGCATGAACTAAGAATCTTGTACAACCCAAGGCACCTTAGATAACACCTTAGAACAGGGGCGTCCCCCACTCAGAATGTGCCATAACAACCCATTCAGCTTACAGCTCAATCCTGACTGTTTTCAGTTATGCGAAGGGAAGAAACCACAATTTTTTCCAGTCATTTACAGTGGTTACCTGACTAGTTTGAAGTTCCCTTTGGTGCCAGGAATATCTGTAGGGAACTCATCTGGGGTGCTACTTCCACAGGATCGGTAACACTCTGGTCGAGAACAGCTTGGGTCATCCAGTTTGTAAATCTGTGATGTTTTAGAATTGAAAAAAAGTTTAATTCCTCCAGGGTTAGTTACCTGTAAACTTACATCCACGCTGAAATACGCTACAGTAATGACTCACCTTTGCATTAGCATAACCCAGCTTGATTGTGATATTTCTTTCCAGTTCATTTTTAAATCTGACAGTATGAACTCCAGATATAGCTTTGACTACTGTTGACTTTCCATGGGCTACATGGCCAATTGTACCTGTGTTTTAAGAGGAAATGTTTGTCCGTAAACCATTGTTTAATTTTGTGGAATGCTCCATTATGATCAACACACCACTACCCCAAATTCTCCATAGCCATCCAGAACCCTCATCACAAGCACGTAGGGGTTTGTAATAATTTTTGTTTAAACAAACAGGATTCAAAATTGAGCTCCCAATGGACAGATCTTTGCATTTTTATGAAATTAATTTTAATGCTTAATTTCGAGGTAAAATAAACTTTGCTGTAGCAACTATTCCCCACTCCATTCAATTCTGTTTCTGAAGTAAAATCGGTACTTTCCAAGTCAAAAGGGTTTGACAAGTCCCTGAAACTACTATGTAACTGTTTCAGTAAGAATTTATTTAAAGGGTTGCCACCTAGGTACCATCTGCTACTGCATGAGGACCAAAAAGAGTCATGTAAATGCACCCCACTTTTTTATAAGTTTGTTTTTACCTATATTAATTGTTGCTTGTCTGCTGATGACTTCTGGTGAAAGAGGCGTCAGCTTGGTAACATCCTGTATAGAGGAGATTTTAGAATTTATTCATCTCATATATAAGAATTTAGAAAATATTATATGTATTTTCTTTAAAATTACCCAATAGTTCTATTCAGCAAAATCCAAGCAAGCTCCTTGAAGTAATTCTAGATACGCATTCCAATCTTTTAAGTGTGTGAAAAAAGACAAAAGGTGAACCAAGCTTGTAAATCAGTACAGGCTGCAACCCAAAGCCCTGACTGTAAACCGGTATGGGCTGCAAAGCATTACCGATGGGGGTAAACAAGACCAAAAAAAACCTCAAAAGAAGCTCTACCAAAAAACCCAAACCCTCACCTATCCCCAAACTTGAAGTACACATAACAGGCAGATTCAAGTTAATTTTCAGTGGGCTACCTGATGAACTGCACTGATGTTTTAACAACAAAGCTCTGTCAATAAACAGTTACTCAATCGGTGTAAGGTTCCATTACAGCCAATACATAATTACAACTATCACTTTGGAGTCAGATTTCATTAGTACTATGGATTTTTAATGGCTATTTTTTCCTCAAATACTGTTATTGCTACTTTAGATACAAGACAAAAATTCTGCTGTCCTAAGTAGTCTGTTGTGTGAACCTACTGGAAGCCACTGTCAAAATACAAACCTTACAAATACGCTCTGTATAGATAAGGAGACAACTCTGAAAGAGTTGGTTTGGGTTTCGTTTAAGCTCTTTGTCCAAATAATGGACAAGTATTGAAAATCCCTGAAATGTTGCTCTGTACTTTTTTAAACTGTTAACAGCTAATTTCCATCCTGCACTGAATTCATATGGATGAGCTGCTCAGTTCAGGCAAAGATTCACAATGCCAAAAGAGTCCTTGGTGCAGGACAAAATATAAACATTTTGCTAGGATACAAATAATACACACGTTAAATCACATATTATTTAGACTGTTACCTGCAGGTTCTCTGCACAGTGATCAAATAAACACATCTGTGTAAAAACGTAAGCTCACTCATTCTGCTCTCAAATATTACGTGAATAAAATGTTCCCATTCAATACAAACCAAGTCCTGAACATTTAAGACACACAATTAAATTTTTATTTCTTGTATACTGAACTTAAAAGGAATCCTCTGCAATGGGAACGTAACCTGCAGATGGCACCATGTGGCCGAGCGAGAATGATGTCAGCGTGATGCAATTCCTGCCACCAGAATTCTTCCCCGTGCGCATAATTGTGCAGCGTGGAGGTTTTTTTCTCAAGGCTGGTATAAGGCTATGCTCAGCAATAAGCTCCAGTCAGCCGTAAGCGCTCAGGGGCCGACTGAAAAGGTACAGGAGAGGCCCTAAACGTAATTCCTGCTGATTTCCCAGCGAGACCTATTGCGTCTTCTCCCACTGGGAAATGCAATGGTCAACAATGAGAGGAAGTAAAGGGACTTTCTAAGGTAACCAACATGCTCACTGTAACACAAAGAGAATTCCTGTGCTCAAACCCAGGCACATCGAACGTTGTTACTGTGAAGGCAAATAAGCTGTTCCAGTTTGCTGAACACCAGCGAGGCAGCACCAGGATTTTCCAGTAGTTTTGTCAGCACAGAAGTGTCATAAGTGAGACAGAACAGGGGAGACACTTAACATGCAAAATCACCGCAGGCTGGACTCGATGATCTCAGAGTTTTTTTCCAACCTAGTTGATTCTGTAAACTAATTTTCTTGGTAGATCTTAATAATCAAGAAAATGTTCTTGGCAAAGCAGCCAAGACAGGGCTGGCAGCCAGTCCCTCGAGCCTGCTGGGCGGACACAGCGCCAGTTTACGGCTCTGCTTCGGAAAGGGAAGAGCCTTTAGTACCACAAACCAGCACGGCCCTTACAAGGGGAAAAAGCGCACCCACTACAGAGCTGTGAAAGCTTCGCTCGCACAGGCGGGGCTCCGAGACTCGCACTCGCCGGCAGACGAAGCGCCTCACCCGGGCGCCCCACGGCCGCTGTCCCCGGCCCGGCCCGGCCCCACCGCACCGCGCTGCCCCTCGGCCT
>VWZG01006116.1:382171-468069 GCA_013396735.1 Grallaria varia | reverse complement strand
CCCCCGTGCTTTAGAAGAAGAATAGGGGAACCATGAAGCTGTTAGTGGATAAAAGGACAGGACTACTGAAGTTCTGGCTTCCTGTAACTTCTTTGTTATGTGTACTGGTCTGTAAAATGATAATCCAGCTCCAGGGTGTCACCACTGGTGACCACCATTGGCTCAGCTCACACTCAGGTCCCCTAAGCATACCGCCATGCACCAACATAATTCATGTCTTTTCCCTTCCAACACCTAGCAAATGTGTGTAATTTCTACCACATGCCCTATAAACTCTCCCACTGACACTCATCTCCTTTCGCTTTCCTTAATTATAGCCTATTGCTGGTTTGTATCCACACGTGTTGATTTGCCTTTCAGCAAGCATAGCAGAACAGATAACCACTGAGCTCATGCTGGAGAGAGACATCAGACATTTTCATTCATCTAGTTGACAATTTGGAGTTTATGTGTGGAAATTAAATATGAGATTTCTGTCTTTCTGAAAAATGAGGTTTGCGTTTGGCAGTGAGGTCAAAATCTGTGTGTCTTGAACAAAGGCCAAAATTAAACTCATTTCCTCAGAAGATGTTAGGAGTGTTAACTAAGTTAGTAATAAAGATATGGATAACAAAAAGACAAATGTAAGGGGTAATTCAGCAATTTTAGTTTAGATTAAAAAATATTTTTACTTACACAGTTTAAATACTACTTGTAGCTCATGACCTTCTTATTATGCTAAACATTTATATGATACGTCAAAGAGGATAGATTTTTTTTGTTACTAAGAAATACTTAACTTACTGTTTTTCTGTGTAAAATACATGGTTTTCTTGATAAATACTGTCACGATGAGAAAATCAGTCTTTATTAATATATTTTTCTAACATTTGAAAAAAGAAATCATTCTATAAACCACAAATATATATATATATGTATAAGTATAAAAGGATGTTGTCACTCAGTCTAGTGCAGTCCTGTCCACTTTGAGAACAGTGGCAAATCCATAGTTTTCAACAGTACCACCATTTAACTTTTAGGTATTAGTTTTCCCAGTTAAAGACAATTCTCATTACACAGGGATATGTCGAATATTTTTTACTGGGCACTTGCTCTGGTATCAGTAAATGTAATTGAAAGAGTGATGAGCTGAGCTTGCTGTGATCAGGAGCAGGTTTTTCTGTGCAGGTGTAGTGATGCAGTGACCTTTTAGACAGATGGTTTAAGCTGGCTTAGTGTCTGTGAAGTGTGGTTACGGCATCTGCATAATGGGCTAATTCAGGGGGAAGCTCATGTACATCTCGTTAATGTTAACTCGTGAGACAAGCTGAGTTCAGATTCAGTTAGGTGAAGTTAAACTGGTTGGGTAACAAAAGCTGATGCATTTATTTGTCTGGCAGTCCTAAAATGCTTATCAAGCATGTGCTTTCATCAGAATGCTTTTGATAGTCATCCTAAAGCTTGGTTGAGGGGCTGAGCTGGGAAGCTTATCTTATTCTCCGGTGGCTCGTCTTGTGAAATAGGAAGTTTCTAACATACAATTCACTAGTATTCATCTAAATGATGTGAAAACTATTTTCCAACAGTATTTTAAAACAAGATAGTTTTGATTTTTTCTATGTGTGTGCTTATAGCACATGGGTAATTTCTTCTGTGCAGGAAGGCTAAATTGTATCATAACTTCTATCTATGTGGCAGATATAACTTAGAGATACCTGTTTTTAGGAACAGAGAGTAGTATGGGCTGAGAAACTATGCATTATAAGTATGTGCATGTGAGAACACCACCACATCTGCTTAAGTTAGATGTTTCTCGAAGAAAATGAAACAAAACACCCTCTTCAGTACTGTACCCCATTTAGACAGGCTAAAGGTTACTCAGCAGGGTTCTGCCATACATAGAATGAAGAATAACCATACTGAGCTGAGACGCAATCTATACTGGGTTTTAGTAGGTTTGGTTGTGACTGGTTCTGATAATGCTGCTGGCATAACCATAGTGACCTCAGAGACTACTGGTGGTATGAAGTGCCACTGTTGCTGTGAACTGATGCAGATGGCTCACAGGTTGTAAGAGGAGCTCTTGTGGTCAAGTACATACCCTTAAGAAATTTAGTATGGGTAGCTTTCAGGAGTAGCAGGTTTTAATTTCTGTTGTTCTGGCAGAATGGTTCCTCTGACTGTCAGTGATCCAACACCAAACTTCTCGCTTCTAAAGGAATCCAGTGCTTTTGGAATTCTTAACACGGGTTGGGTGAAGTCTTCGGCATGAACATACTGATGTGTTTAAGATAAATTGTTTCCCAAACTTAGTGTATCAATTATAAAGTATTTTAGATAAAATACGTGGAAACTGAATGTGTTTCTTTGTTCCCTACATTTGCAATGCAAAGTTTCAATATCCATTGTTTATTGATCTATCCCATTTTTGCATCACTCCTTCTTGTGCTGTGATGGTTTGGACAAGGTTTAATGGTTTTAGAGTCAAACCATGTAAACACCAAGGTTTAATTTGGGGTATAAATCATTTGTACTATGTAAATGTTGATGCACTCATTGCACTCTTCTCAGTGTGGTGCGCTGCATTCCAAGGCCCAGCCTTCAGCCATGTGTGCAGCTGTGAATGTTTGCTTGTGTGTGCAAATGGCTGTTGCATTGTATTTTCACACGTGAGTATAACATTTGACTAGGAGAAATATCCTATTTGTGCAGAAAAGTGTTCTAACAAAATTAGGGTCAAATAATTCTGCTCTAAGCAGTCTTTGCTCTGCACCTCACCAAATAAAGCATGTATAATGGCTTTAATATTTGCATCTAAATGCTTGTGTTTGATGGATGGAAGGAATGGGATAGATGGAACAGATTATTGGATTTTAAGCACTATTTTAGTATCTTGTGTAACCAAAGCATGATTCTGTACCTCTGATGAAATATCTTTTGGTGTAACTCATAGATAATGTTGTTTTATTATGTGAAAATTTGTTGTTCAGCTGTGTTCGCATAAGTGATTACTCAGGACATCTATGGGGTAGGTAGAACGAACCTAGTAATAATTAGTAAACAAAGGAACTTGCTGGTTCTGTCTCAGCACCTCAAATGAGCTATTAAGGAACAACAGTAAAGGAAAGCAGAAATCTGCCTTTGAGCTTGGTATTGTCAGTACTTTCCTAGAACAATACATTTGTGTCCTTAGAAAGTGCATATAGGCTTACATATTACCACAAGACACTTATTTAAAGAGCACTTTTTCAGGAAGTACTGCTTTTGGATAGGTTTTGAATCCAATAGGGCATGAGTCAAAAGCGGGTATTCCATAACTTCCTTCTGAGCAGCCATGTTATTTAGACTGCATTTCTTCTGCTTGTGACTAAGAGCCTCAGACACCCTGAGGAAAGAAGGTTCTTCTTGTTTAGCAAGAAAAAGCATAAGATTTTCAGACTTTTATTACAGCTGCAGAATAAAGATGAGAAATCAGTGTTCCAAGTAAGTGGTTTTATCATCACAGCACAGTAGACTCTAATGCATTGTGTGCTAAAAGAGGAAGAAATGTCAGGAAGAGCTAATAAGGTTAAATGTCCTCTTTTGGCTTTTCAGCAGTCTTTACTTCCTGTGCTGCGTTACCCTGATCAGCTCTATGTGGCCGGAACAATGCCAAACATGAACGGAGATTGCACACCCCCCCCTTGTTGTTTATACATGGGAATTTTTTTTGTTTCAGTTTCTTACAGACCACTGTAGGCTACATGTCTGCTTTTGGATTAAGTGTGCTGCTGTGATTTGAGTGTGTGAAGAAAATCTAAGTGAATTTTGCATTTTTATTGAAAATATGAAGAAAAAATCTTTATGTACTGTCCTCTGGGAAATAAGCTGCAGCATTTGAATAGTGCATAGAATTACATCAAAGATTGCAAGCGTGTGGGAGGAATGGCATAGCTATGCTTTAGAAAAATTACTTCATTTGAGAGTATTTTGTATTGCTTTTTTTTAATATTTGAACTACCATTTTGCTATTTGCTTTTGATGGAGGATAGTAGCTTTAGAAATGTAGATTGTTACCTATTGGGCATAATACGCATTTAACTACATAGTTTCTCAGTTTTTGTACTGTTTTAACCCCTTTGTGTATTTGCACTGGCCAATGCATTTTTTGTTTTAAAGAAAAAATTATCTGCTCATATTGTATATGGCTTTATGCCAAAGAAAAGGTATTTACTCATTTTATTTAAGGCAGAAAGACAAGCAGTCCTTTACTTTTCACTCACAGAATTCTGAAGCTTCTTTAGATAGTGTAGAGAGAACTCTTACTGGTTTTGTGTCTACTTAAATAGTCCATTAAATGCTGTCTGAGATTTGGGAGGAAAAATATTTTGATGTTGAAAACTGTAGATTTACTAGAAGTAATATGAGCAGGAATGTGGGAAGAAGGAGTAAATGACTCAAACCCTCATACTTTTAAAACATTTAGAAATAATAATTTCAAAGTGTTTACCACTTTGTTACTTACCATTGCAGATATTTGTGGCTGACTTATTAAAAAATATCTTATGGAATAGCCAGTTTTAGGGAGATGTAAAAATTTGAACTCTAAAACATGTTCCATAAATGCAGGTGGCTTTTATTTCTTAATATTTCAGTAATTCCTTCCACCTTATTTTTTCATAGATTTAAAATTTGAACAGTATTAACTTGTGTAAGATTTTTTTGCTTGTGTGTTTGTCTTATTTCTCTTTAATCACAATTAGAAGTATGCTCACCAAAAGAACCCCCGCATCGGTGCAGCCTCTGTAGAAAGGCAACATGATCACCCAATCACAGATGGTTGAGGTTCTAAGTGATGTTTGGAGGTCATTGGGCCGCCTGGAGCCAGTTGCCCAGGACTCTCTCAGGTCTCTCCATGGTAATTTTTTTGGTGTGGGATTTTTTTGGGGGTTTGATTGAGGTTTTTTAGTGTTTTGAGTATTATTTGTTTGTTTTGATCCTTTAAAGAAACACTGGAGGTGCTCCTCTGGATCTGGTGCATCTCCTGTTTGTGTCTGCTTACCTTCACTTGCCAACTTTTCCTTTTTGCTTCTTTGAGGGTGGTGAAAGAGGCCATTCCTTTAGGGCCGCCCTATTTCAAAGTTAATTTCTCTCCTTTTATTTGTGGAGTACCTATAATGTAGTTATCTTTCTCAAGGTAAGGACGAAGATCCCAGTGTGTGTTTGTAGGTTGCTGCTGTGGTTCCTACAGAGTAATGCCTGTACTGTTCTGAAGAAATCCCTTCCGTGGGATTGCTCTCTGCATAAGCCTTTGTGATGGAGATCCCATTATTTTCAGACTAATATATGTTGCTTCAGTCACCTGGGGAATGTTGCTTCATTTTTCACTTCTCCCCCCCAACATCCCCAAATATATTGTTGTGTTACTCTTTTGATGTTCTCGCATTTGCAAATTCCAACTCTCCTGTCCCATCTTTAACACTGATTGTGGAATTGAAGCTGATCCAAGTCTTAGTGGATCTCCTAAAAAGATGTAACTTACACAGTTGTACTATCTGAGAGTCTTAGTAACCTTTGAACCCCTTGGCTGATTTCAGACAGGATTGAGGGTTGTTTCAAGTTGCTGTATGTTTTATGAAAATGAGTGGCCCATTTGAAGGCAAGTGATCATTAAATCTCTTAAACAGGAAAGAGTGAGGTATGAGCTCAACTATTATTAAACATCAGAGAGCTGGAGACAGGAGAGGAGGAATTACAAGTGCCCCAGTCAAAGAAGAAAAAAAAAAGCTAACATTAGTGTTCACCTTTTTATTTGATATCAGAAATCCAATTAGAAAGCAAAATCCTGTAGTCAGACTTTATGCTGCTTCTTCAGTTGGTTGCTGCTTTTTGAGGTCGTAAAAAGTTAGTAAAGTAGTTCTTTCCTCATCTGCTTTTGTGTAAGAATTGGCAACAACTAAGAAGAATATTTGATGGTAATTTTTCTTTCTGGTAAGCATTTTCTGTTGAGGGATAAGAGACTCACAATATGAAGCTCCAGAACAGTTTGTGTGTTCTCTCTTTCTTCAGTGACATTGAGGGGAATGTGCTGTCATGGATACTGGTGAGAAAGCAGTTGGTTTGTCATCTTTGTTCTTTTGCTCCTGCTCTTACTTTCAGGAATTTGAATTTTGTCATAAGGCCATAATTGTAATGAACACTCCTAGCATTGACTTCATTGTGCACAGAACCCTTCATCAGGCTTCAACAGTGTGGGAGCGCTGCTAATTCCATGAGGTTTGGCTACAAACACCCACTCACCATTTTAGTTTTGCATAGGCAAAGAGTATCTCCAGTTGTGTTTTCCAGGATGTGTGGTGATGAATAAAGGAGAGCAGATGATTATACTTTGGTGGAGTCTAATAAAATGCATTCCAGTTAAATGGCAGCAGTCAGAATGTGGTGCTTGAGGAAGTGGGAGTATCATGGTAACTGCTCTCTGAAATTGTGAAATGGGGGCCACCGTAGAATCACTTCTGGATCCATATACTTGTTTAAAGTTTTATGACCTTGAAAATCTACAGGTTTTTTAATGTGTTGATATTATTCAGCTTTTCATGTGGGTTACCAGTAACAAAACATGATTAGCTTTAATTGTAATAGGAAATTCTGAATTAAATGCATAAGTATCAGAGAGAATGTTGCAATGTAATTTAAAGTGGGATAAAGTGGAACAAAAGTAGTTGAGCCAATTCTGACAGCAAATCAATGCCAAGTTGTTGCTCTTTTTCTCTCTTCTTGCCCAAGTATGTGTTCTGCCTTCTGCATCAGGTGGTTCTTGTGCCAAACCCCTGCAGTGTCAAGTCAGAAGTCAGAACACTGGGAAGCCGGAAGCTCTCTGGTTTTGAGATTTTGTGTGTGCTGGGGCAGGGTGTGGTAGTTATGTTTGTGTTGTGTCTTTTCCATGTCCCTCTCTCTCTCCACTCTTGGTTTATTTTTTGTCAGGTTTGAGCTGAATTGGCCTTTTAGGGAAGTCCAGTGAGCCCCAGAAATGGCTCAAAGTAGGCAGCAAGGGCTCAGACCCCAGAATGAGGACAGAGAAGGGGAATGGAGTGTGCTTTGATTTTGATAAATTGTTAGATTGGTTCAAGCTGCCTTGTGCAACTTAGCCCTACCTAAACCCAAGGAAGTTGAGCAAGATTTTGAAAAGGCTTTTATTTTATTTATTTATTTTTTATTTATTATTGCATATTTATCTTCTTTAAGTGTAGGATCCTGCTACTCTTTGTTTTCTTTTTGGTTTATTTACAGTTTACTTATGTGCAAGCTATAATCATCTGTATCTGCAAATGTTCAAATACTTCATGAGCAATTCAGTGTCACTTAACACAGTATACAGAATATTATTTATTGTGACCCGTTCTTGTCAGTGATTCTTTTTTTGCACTTTATGAATCTCATAACCTAATATTAATTGCTGTGGTAAGAAATGTGGGGACCATGATGGAATGTTGTTGTTACAGGAGAATTGAAATACACAATCTTAAATAGTATCTCAGGAAATACTCATTTTCCTAGGAGTAACTTTTGAGTAAATTGACATAGATTTTTAAATATAATAATTTGTTTGTTTGTTTGTTTAGATTATACCATGTACAGATATACTGGAGCTTCTTTCTGAAGTTAAGGAAGTTTGGCTTCCTTTCTGAAACCTTTGATATTCAAGAGTGGGAGTTTTATTGCTCCCCTGAGATAAAATCTTTAGAAAGATTGAGGAGGGGAGACGAAAAAGCCCCATGACAACCTTTCTAGTTCATTATCTGACCATGAGCTAACTTGAAGTGAGGAATCATTTTGACAGTATTATGTAGTTACTTTTGTTGATTACCCTGTCTGTAAAATGAGAATATTTTGTGGGGGAGAAATATTTAAAGTTGGTGTATTGTTTCCTAAGTTGGTTTTTCAGCTGGAGAGAAAACAAAAAGGATGGTGAAGACTTTTATTAAAAGCAGTCTCAGTTAGGGTTTATCTGATCAAGAGGGGCTTGTAATATGTTATTAAAAATTACAATTTATTTTAATTTTTATTTATTTATTTTTTCTTCCCCCCAGGTGATTCATGGCAGGGGACGTGGAAGGGTTTAGCTCCTCCATCCATGACACCAGTGTCTCTGCAGGATTCAGAGCACTGTATGAGGAGGGATTGCTTCTTGATGTCACACTTGTCATTGAAGACCACCAATTTCAGGCCCATAAAGCTCTGCTTGCCACCCAAAGTGATTACTTCAGGATTATGTTCACAGCTGACATGCGAGAACGAGATCAGGACAAAATCCATTTGAAAGGTCTGACAGCTACAGGCTTCAGTCATGTTCTTCAATTCATGTACTATGGAACTATTGAACTGAGCATGAACACTGTTCACGAAATCCTTCAGGCTGCCATGTATGTCCAGCTTATAGAGGTGGTAAAGTTTTGCTGCTCTTTTCTTTTAGCTAAAATCTGCTTGGAAAACTGTGCAGAAATTATGAGACTTCTGGATGATTTTGGTGTAAACATCGAAGGAGTCAGGGAAAAATTGGATTCCTTTCTGCTAGAGAATTTTGTGCCGCTCATGTCCAGACCTGACTTTCTTTCATATCTGAGCTTTGAGAAGCTCATGTCTTACTTGGATAATGATCATCTGAGCAGGTTTCCAGAGATAGAGCTGTATGAAGCTGTTCAGGCCTGGCTGCGCCATGATAGAAGACGCTGGAGGCATACGGACACCATCATTCAGAACATCAGGTTTTGTTTGATGACACCGTCCAGTGTTTTTGAGAAGGTTGGTGCATTTGAAAAGCAATAGGCAGGATTCATCATTTAGCTAGGGCGGCATGCCATTAAATAGGTAAGATTCCCAAAATTAGGAGGAGCAAAATGGTAGCATAGTGTTTGCCCATAGGAGGCAAACACCTAAAAGTATTGTCCTTCGGTTGTTAGGCAATAGTATGTACAGTGGCTGCAGAACAGATGGGTTTACAATATATGTTTATAAGTGACTTTATATGGAAAATTGCTTCTTGCTTTCCAGAGACTTTAGAGCTACACACAGTATATAGGGTATATGTCATGATAATTGTTATCAATATAATCAAAAACTAGTGATTGTAGATCTTAAATGGTTTAAGTACAAGGGTTTTTTATTTACAAGTGAAAACTATCATCTGCTCTTAAAGCTGCAGCAGTTTTGTTGTTGTGTCTTCAGTGGTTGTGCTGTTACACAGACACTTGGTTCTACACAAGGCATAAAGTACAATCAAAAATTATTGACACTGTGAAATGTAATGATTTGCCTTAAATATTAGATGAATCTTTGTCTAAAGTTCAGTTGATCATTGTATGTAGTAAGAGGTTAAAAGCAAACTTGCTTTTTCTACTCTTCTGTAGAAGAATAGACAAAAAAAAAGTTGTTTATCAGTTCTTGAGAATCTGTGAACATTTGTCAACAGTAGAGGATTACAGTAGTTTGTAAGCAGCTCTCTCACAGGCCAGTAACAGTGTTTGGGTTAGGAATTACTTAAACTGCGCTATTTTAATGTTGTCCGTTTTGTGTGATGAGATACAACTTTAGCTTTTGTATTTTGTCACCTCTCAGTGAATTAGTAGGAGTTAAGACCTTGTGTTTTTGCTGTGCTTCTTCCAAATTATTTTCCCATGTATTTTTACTTTGGTATCTAGTGTATATACAGATGAGGTTGTATTGGTTTTGGCAGTTTTAAGGGCTATTGGATTATCCAAGCAGAAATTCTTATACGTATTTCTATTTTAAATTACAAAAGCTATCAGTTACTTCAGATGAGTGAGTTTTTCTATTTTGGTTTTTTTTTTTCTGTGTATGAATTGACTGGAGAATGTAATAATACATAAAATATATTTTTGGTATTATATTAGACTATAAACATAAACAAAATAAATACCTAAGCATATTTTAGAGCAGTACTGCAATGTTTGTGTTGAGTTAAAGTATCTCCAGCTTGTAGGAGTTGAACTACAGGATACTGTGGAGTGCCTTGGTTTTAATAACACAATTACCTCATCACTATGTCATTTAATCCCTTCAGCAGCAAAAAGTTCACAAAATATTCTTTTAAGGTTGTTCTAATAGGGCAAGACTTGTGTGAGTCTGCTTCAGCTCCGTGAGATTTTGGGATACAAGCTCAAGCATCAAGTTGTCCTCAGTTAAATTTCTGTAAGCACAAGTGAAAATATGTGTTGGTCTTCAGTGTTGCACGTAGGTATAACTTCAGGAGCTGGTGTTGGTATCAACAGTGTAAATCCTGAATGCAGTGCTGCTTGTGTTTTGTCTTGGCAGCTACCAAATGGCCCAATAGGTACAACTTCGTGAGAGAAATCACTGTAAAAGCTTCATCTGTAAATACCCTTAATTGTATGTGGGAGCAGAGAGAAGCCAGTGTAGACTATGGAGTGGGACAACTCAGCAGAGGGAAGGACAGCTAATTATGTAATTTGTTGCTGCAGCTAAGAATGCATTTGTGTTTTACGCTTACTAAGAAGGCATTGAGTTATCTAGCATGACAAGTGGCAAAGGACAACTGCAGTTGGAACCAACATCGGAATATAGAATTACTTCTTTCTTTTTTTTTTTTTTTTGTAAAAGAGCATGTCAGTTCACTGTTCTGCCAGTAACCCAGGGAGAACCTATTTCTTCTCCGTGTAAAAGGGGGAAAATATTGGTAAAACTGCCTTTTTTTGAACATCCACAAACAGAATTTGCCCTTGTCCTGAAGCTAGCACATACTAACGGGCTGCATGAATATACCAAGTACAGTTTGAGGTTGACTCTTCCAGTTCAGCAAACTCTGTATTTGCTGTACACTGTCTGGTTTGTCATATGTGCTCTTATGTAATCTTTGTGATACATGTTTTTCATATGCCTGTCATTATAGTATATAAATAACTTGTATAACTTTGCAAGTCATGGTAAGGATACTTTTGGCCTCTTAAGCCATTCTATTTCTTACATCATTTTTTTGGCAGGATGTACAGTCTGAGTGGGATGGCCTGTCCTTTTGAAAATGAAATGGGTGACTCTGGATTAGTACCTTGAGGCTGATGTGCATTTAGAGCGCACAAGTGAAGGTACAGCCTCTTTGCTTGTTGCAAACAGTCCTGGAAGAGTGGCTTCTGAAGTATGAATAGATACTCCTTTGGTTCCTCAGCCCTTAAAATACATGCAGTTGTATGAAAATGAGGTGAATGAAGTAAGGATTTGGGGAATAGTTAGAAACTAAAGGCAAAGGATATGGGGGGAAAATACAAGTTTTGCTGTCAACATTGTCTTCCTTTTTTTTTTTTTTAAAACCTCAGTAGCTCTGTAAGTCTTGAGGAAGTTTGGAGATAGAAGGCATTTCACCCAGATCCCTGAGCTAATTTCTGTGTCATTGGAGGCTGTGTCATGATTTCCCTTCATATACTGCTTAAGCTCCATTTAATTTCTGTGTACTACTCATATTGAAATGTTGTTTCAAAACCTTAAAATCTAAAAGTGTCTTTTTTATGTCCAGTCTGTAGGGTTTGTTATGACTAGCCCATGCTGATTTATAAATTGCTGGCATAAATTAGAAATCTACTAATCAGTAGGTTCTGCTGTAGAGGTAGGATAAATTGCACATTATTTTTGAGTATCTCCTGTTCTGTGCCTAGAAAATAGTAATTTTTGAAAATATGTAATTTTGTTATTGTGGCTTTAATTTTCATAAGTGTGTTGAATTTCCTTTTTTCTCATTTATATCCATGTCTAGCAAGGCATATGTATCTACTTCTACAACTTCATTTGCTGAAGCTTAGCGTAAGAAGTGTCTAGTGAATGAGGTTAGTGGGCCCCTCATCTTAAATAGGTGCTGCACTTGGCTTGGATAGGTTTGCTAGCAGTATTTAATACGTGCTGACCTTCTTAATTGTGGCAATTGACTCTGATTGAGAGATCGGACTCCAGGTTGACTTTGATCATTTCACTTGCCAGTTTCTTAAAAGGAACAGCCAAGTAATCAGTTGAGGGCATTGTCCTTGCTGCTCAGAGGCTGTGTTGTCTCTCTATGGCTGAAAAACAGTAAGTGATTTGTAGCACTTGCAGAATAGCCCTTCAGAGCCCTGTACTGGTACCAGTCAGTTCTCATTCTGGTTTATAGTTGTGCTTAAAATATGGCCAGAGATAAGTAGGTATGAGAATAATAAGGATCTGAGTTAGTAGAGCTGATAGATCTTTAGTTTTGATTCAGCTTAATATCTAGTAAAATAACTTTTTTTTCTCAAGGAAAAAGAAGAGTTTGCTCTCTGGAAGTCTGATACAGAGGCTGTCATTATTCACTGAATGGCTGTAGTGTAGCTTCTGTACTCCTGGTAGTTGAGTCTGAGTTGCATCACACATTCAGAATTGGCAGTAGAGGAGTTAAGCATAATCTGAAATAGTTCTCTACTTATGTGGCCAGAGGTGACAGGGTCACATTATGAGTGATCCAGATTTTTCTGTTGTGTTGGGGCAGTTTTTGAGGTTTTTTTTTACCAGTTCTACAGAAGGATCCAATGTCCACCCCATCTCATAACACATTAAGATTTAGTTACCAGGTGTGCAAATAACAGATACTTAGTTTGGGTAGTTCAAAAGAAACCTTTCTGTCTGGATTTGAAAGCTTTTACTTATAAATCTAAGTAACAAAATTAAAAATAGAGCAATAGTTGTAAATGGTTGTATAAGGAGAATTTTTTTAAAAAGAGCTATATACTGAAGTCAAACTTGCGTCACAGAACATTTACCTTGCTTTTCATTGTTCTTCCTGCAGCTTATTAATTAGCTTAAATGTTTTAGAGGAGAGGGGATATTGATGAAAAGAATATGGGACATAGCTGGTCTTTTGTGGGGAATCACTTTTCAAATTAGAAATTAATGGCTTAATTTTTGGATTTACTTTTTCATAGAATATAGATGTAAGATTCTTCCATAGAAGAAATTTCTATGGCTGCTACAACTATAAAAGCATGCATTGCAATACAGCAGAAAAATAGGCAATGATTAATAGCTGTATTAATTGGGAAGTCAGCAGTTTTTACTGAGTGTTTCTTCGAAATGAAGAAGAGAAAATGCATTAAAACTCAAATTTAGTGCGGCTGGAGGGATGGTCATGATTTTGCTATTGACTGCCAAGGGGGTGAGTAAGGGGTGGATGTTTCTAATTATGTTTTTAATTATCTTTGCATCTTTTTTTGTGGAATGACACATTTGATTTTGTTCATGCTGTTTCCCTGTCTGTGTAGTTGAAAGTCGAACCACTGTAACTGGTAGGTGATGCAATGAGAGTTCTCATTCTCTGTCTCTGGAGATCTTGAGGGAGCTGTTACATTACAGCTGTGTCGCAGCAGGACCTCTATAAGAAGCTTTTCTCCAGAAAATTGAAGAGAAAGAATTGGAAAGACTGTTAAAAAAATCACATGAGCAAAACTTTAACACTTGGGTTAAATTCCTTTTTTATAATAAAACTGGGGTTGGTAAGGAAGTCCAACTTAAACTGCCTTGGAAACCCTTCAGCAAGCCAACAAAACAGTTTTTCTTTAAACTTTGAAAATGCTATGAAGCATTTATATATTTTTATCAATTCAGAGTTGATGTACTCTCTAAGCATGCACATTTGTTTTACTTCAGGGTTCATAATGATTAGTATGCATTTCCATCTGTTTTGCAGAAAGTTGTTAATGTTCTGCTTGAGTATGTTGGTAATTAGGGACACCTTTCTTCCAGAGCTTCTCCATTTGAACTTATCATGAGAATTGGTCTGTTGGTCAGTGCTTAGATATTTGTTGATCAGCTTCTTGATGCTTCTTACAGGTAGTGGCAGAAGCCTGCTTTTGAATGCAGAGGGCTTTCCTTCTGCATGTTTTGGCTGTCAGAAATTCCCACAAAAGGCTTGTTGAAGGCCGTGTTCTTTCCTCTACTGAAACTAAAGGACATGCACAACTTACAGTTATTTTAATACCTAGCTCCCTGAATTTTAGTGCTTCTCTTTTTTGATTATACACACAAGCAATGAAAAGTACTGTAAAAATTATTTGGAAGTGTAGGAGGAGGCTTTTCCTTACTATGGGCTGAGCAGGGCTTTTAAATAATTCTGGAATATTTCATACAGTGTGTGACTGTGAAAGTGGGCAAAATGACCTACATTTGCTTTGTTTTTATTTGCGTAAAGCAAGTGTGAGCAGCCTGTACTTTCCTATAGGTGTATCCTAGCATTCATCCTTTAAGCCTCAGGAGAGGTACTGCTCCTGTATGGCAGAGGTTGTGCTGGTGAAAGGTGGAAGGCCAAAAACTGATATTTTTCCTCAACAGTCAAGTTTAGGAATGCTCCAGCTACCTTTTCTTACAAGAATTTATGTAGTTGATTACTCTTGTTTTGTGGTATTTCTTTCTGCACATTATAAGAATTGCTAGTGCTTGGGTATTTTCATGTTCGACTCTCCAAACTTGTGCTTGTAGAAGCTTCCCCACAGACTTCAGTGTGTTAATAACTGGGAATTGCATTTGCTTCTTGATGTCTTTTTGGTTTAAGGTGAGAAGCTGAGGCTTTGCTTTGGTGTTAGTGCCTTTGTCAAGATAAGCACTAGTAAACTACTAATAGATTGATTCCCTGGTCTTGAGATTCTGTCTCCGGGGTGAGAGATATTCCTTGTTTTCATTTGCATACTCTCATGGGGTGAGATTTAGGCTCTGTGAAGGAGTAGAGTGGTGAGGATATATACGGCTTATTTTAATTCTAGTCTCTGGCTGGCATTTCGATTTCTAGATCTAACGACAGAGTTGTAAATGTTGAGGGGGAAAGAAAAAACATTATTCCATTTCTGTCAGGCTTTGCTGGCATGCTTCGCATTGTAAGCATGTTGATCCTGATGTCTTCTGTGATGATCCAAGAAAACTTGAACTGCATATATATGGAACAAAGGTAATTAATATTTAGATGGAACAAGGATAATTTATATTTTTATTTCCGAAGATGATGGCTCCAGTTTGGGAATGCATGAAGTAGTCCTGCTGTTCTAGAATTTGAAAGTTCCTTTTAAGGAGAAAGTAACCCACCCACCATTCTTTGTTATTTTAACTTCCTTTTTCATTTTTTGTAACCTTTAAGGATTTCTATATGTTACCATCTTTCTGTGCCGTGGTTCTCCCTGCCAACAGATTTTCTGTAATTTATGTTCAGTCTTTTCAGTCGGGCAAGGTATGTGGTTTATTCTAACAAATGCCACATGAGCAGATCTGTCTTTGTATGACATACACTTTATTTGCAGTAAGAAAACAGATCGCTTACTCCCAGAAGAGTTGGATTTACTGTGGGTGTTTTATAAGCGCTATGCTTGAGGAAACCTTTTTGCTCCATAATCACCCCTGGTAAAAAGAATAGAAAGAAGCTGCATGTTGCTGCAAGAATGATATGTACATCTGCGTCCACCCTTTTTTATCAAACTCAAGTTGAACTTGTAAAAGTTAAATGGGGGAAAGAAAAAGTGTAAATCAAAACATCAAGTCACTAACTCTTGAGCTATACGTTGCTTTACAATGGCAGGTTAGTACTTAGGATTTGTTTGAAATCTGGTGTGTGAAACTATCTCTGTCTCTGTGCAAATGATGTCCAATAATAATTTAAAATATTTTTAAAAGATGCTTATCTGACAGCGGAATGTCTTAATTGTTTTACACGGAGGAGAAATGATTAATAGAAAGCTAACAAAATTTTAATAGTACATGTTTATGGAACAAGCAACTGCTTTATTCAAGGTATAAAGAACATTTAATTTCTAAATCGCTTTCCATATACATCAAAATTCATACCAGTGCCTGTGAGGTAAGTGGTGGTACAGAGTTTTTCCTTGGGACAGGGAATAGGGGGAGATATGGGGTAACAGATATTAAAAATACTGGGTTCTGGTGTTATCTTGTGGTGACTTTACGTTTCAGAGTGGCCTCACATTTTTTCAGAGCATTGCTTCTCATTTTGGAGCTGGTGGGAACTAAAGGCATTTAGACTGTTTGAAAACAATCCAGTTTTATGTGAAAGAAACTGGAGCTTAGGATCAAGTCTGATCGAGGATTTGCGGATTTGGCAACATCCAGCAGGTTTTTATTCGTTTTAGATGTGTGATTCAGAGTGCTGTGTTAGACCAGACTGTACAGCAAGAGTGAAACCTCTGAAGAGAATGCCATGGTGAGCTGAGGACTGCCTGGAGCTAGATTGGTTAAAGTGTTCAAGACAGGATTGTGTTTTGGACGGTCTCAGCAACAGCTTGAGGAACTTTAAATTGGCTTAGATAGTAGGAAGGGTCCTGAAGGGGTAAATTCTTACCATCTTCTGCCCCTCCCACAACTCCAGTAAAGCTGAGGAGGGATAGTGCTCTTCAATTTGAGACCTCACTTCACTCTTCTCTCCTAATTGAAAGGTTGTAACTCTCACCTGGGAGGTGGAAGTTCAAACCTACCTCTGCAACTGGCCAAAGAAATGCACAACCAAAGGATTACAGACTGAGATGTTTCCTTCATGTGTTAAAGGCATTTGCTGACATATGGAGACTCACAGAAGGGAAGCCATAAAGGGTAGCCATAATGATGAGTGCCTGATGCAAGCATGTGTTCTGAAGGAAGGGCGTTGGGTACATTCCCACCCCACCCCTATTAAATAGCCCTGTGAGCAGAGCCTAGCATTTGGGAATACCTGCTTAGGCTTGGCTGTGAGATTTCAGTAAAAATTAGACTAGAGTAGGCACATAATGGGGTCATAGGGTGTCTTTCCCAGGAAAATAGTGCATTTTTAATTTAGGTGCTTCATGGATAAACCAGAAGATGAACTGCAGCTTTTTTGGGGAAAAGGAATAATGATTTTTAGGCTTGGGGATTTCAGTTGTGCCTAATTCCAGCATAAATTCTGCATGTGATTATTCTGCTGAAAATGTTAGTCACTGGTGTTACTCACTAAATTGCCTTCTGAATTTTTTGATAACAATACGCTAGTTTAAGCCTTCATGCACAAATGCTATTGCTCTCAAGAGTGCACGAATGAAACAAAGTAAAATAATCTTCTAATGATACATAGTCATTTAGGTTTTCTGGATTGTTTCTCTTGGTCAGAATTTTAATACCTTTTAAATGTATTCATAGGTAAAAACATCAGAGTTTTATCGATACTCCCGGCAGCTGCGACATGAGGTTGACCAAGCCATGAATTACTTTCATAGCGTTCACCAACAGCCTTTGATGGAAATGAAATCGAACAAAATTCGTTCTGCCAAACCCCAGACTGCAGTATTTAGAGGAATGATAGGACACAGTATGGTAAACAGTAAAATTCTTCTCTTGCACAAACCAAGGGTCTGGTGGGAACTAGAGGGTCCTCAAGTACCTTTACGACCAGACTGCCTTGCCATTGTAAATAACTTTGTATTCTTACTAGGTGGGGAAGAACTGGGGCCAGATGGTGAGTTTCATGCTTCATCCAAAGTGTTTAGATACGACCCAAGGCAGAACACTTGGTTACGAATGGCAGACATGTCTGTTCCACGTTCTGAGTTTGCTGTTGGAGTTATTGGGAGGTATGTTTATGCAGTGGCTGGGAGAACCAGGGATGAAACGTTTTACACAACTGAACGGTACGATATTACTGAAGATAAATGGGAATTTGTGGATCCCTATCCAGTCAATAAGTACGGACATGAAGGGACTGTCCTTGGTAACAAGTTGTATATCACTGGTGGAATTACATCGTCTTCGACTTCTAAGCAAGTGTGTGTGTTTGATCCCAGTAAAGAAGGGACAGTAGAGCAGCGAACAAGGAGAACTCAAGTGGTCACTAACTGTTGGGAGAACAAATGCAAAATGAACTATGCAAGATGCTTTCACAAAATGATTTCTTATAATGGTAAGCTTTATGTCTTTGGTGGTGTCTGTGTGATCCTGAGGGCCTCCTTTGAATCCCAAGGATGTCCTTCTACAGAGGTTTATGACCCTGATACTGATCAGTGGACTATATTGGCTTCTATGCCAATTGGTAGGAGCGGTCATGGTGTAGCTGTTCTGGACAAGCAGATAATGGTTCTCGGCGGCCTTTGTTACAATGGTCATTATAGTGATTCAATTCTCACCTTTGATCCAGAGGAAAACAAGTGGAAAGAAGATGAATATCCAAGGATGCCATGCAAGCTGGATGGCTTACAAGTCTGCAGCCTGCACTTTCCTGAATATGTTTTGGAGCATGTTAGACGTTGCAGCTAAAACTCAATGAACGACCCAATGAAATACAAAAAGCTATGCCTAAAATGTTACAAAAATACAAACCAGTTAAATTCCTTCAGAGACATTTCCTTGTGTATAAGAACAACTGGTAAATGCTCGAGAGAAACAGGATGTACAGGGAGCGTACTTACCATGTTTATTAGAAAAGCCAATAGTTGGTCTGAACTTGTAAAAACTTTGTTGTTGTTTTTGGAGTTTTTTTAACATAACTGTAAGTATGAAAAAAAAAATTGTGTGTTTTTTTTTTGTAACTTTTTATGTCCATAGTATTTTCTTTTTTTTTTTATGGCCATTATACCACTATGCTTTTGAAATAAGTTGAGTTTGACAAAACATTTGTAAAAGGAAGAGAAGAAAGACTTTATTTGCATTTTTTTATTGAGCATCAAAATAAACCTCATCATCTGTACTAGGGTACAACCAGGTATAAAATAACAAAACCAAACCCTTTCTGTATTTTTAGTTGTCTTCTAGATGCTTTTTCCATTGACTGCAAAGTATTCTTAAATCCACTAGGTTTTTTTGTTTTCCCTTATTTACGTTGGAGAAGAATTTTAACCCTTTTGCATGACCTTTTTCCTGGTTTTGTATAGTAGTACCAGTAAGTCTGCCAAACTGCAAATGAAACATTTTCTACTAGATTGAAAACAAAGCATTTTTATATTCAAAACACTATTTCTATGCTGCCTTCTATTGTCTTCGTTGTGTTTGTTGGTGAGTAAAAAAGGTATACATACATGTGCATACACTGTAAAAACTGTATATAAATGCATCTTTTTATGTGCAGTTACAATATTCTATTTTAACTAGTTGANAAAGGGGTAAAACCACAACAAATATACACAATCGGAACTCAGGGATTAGCTTAACAAAATAACTGATACAATAAAATCTCACCAACGTCCCTTAAGAACAGCAGATTCCTTCCCTTTTGGACACGGACTCGGACAGAGCCTCAGCCCACGTGGATAAGTGATGCCCAAACACTGAGTGCTGCTGTCTCATGAGCTGACCTGACAGGGAGGGAGGAGAGCTGGAGCCCAAGAGCGAAAGGACCTCCCCCTCACCTATCTTATATGGACCTGATTACACAAGGGAATAGGATGGAATACTTCCTTAGTTTTTGACCCCAGTTGTTAGGAAAGGCCTAAAGAACAACAAAACCCACCAAAGCCTAACATTTAAACTACCACACTAGTGTACAGATTCAGCCATATCTGTTGAATTTAAGGTATTCTTTAGTAAGCTAAATAATTCAAAGTTCTTAAATAACCAGAGGCTTCATTTGGTATCAAAGTATCTTATCTTTAGTATGTACTGATTGATTCAGTAACTTTAAACTCTTTATATTGTTGCTACATAATGAACTGTTGATTATTATTTTATAAATTATTTTTTAAAATGTAAACTCATCTTACCTGAGTTTCTTTTTGGTTTCAATGTGCTGCCTAGTTTTCTTTTTTCATGAAAATGGAAAATGTCAATAAGCAAATGCTCAGCAGTGCTGTGACCCACAGTTATTTTTGGAACTGGATACTGGATATGCTACAGTTTATTCTCAGTACTCTGCTTGTACTCACTTTTCAATATGAGTACTTGTATTGAAGTGGTATAATCTTTTTATTATTATTTTAATTATTAACTGTTAAGTACTACTGTGTTTTGCAAATGTGGAGTTAGGTGATTGGATAGTTGGAATAATTTCTGTTTCTTTTATTAAAAACCCTACACAACTATGGCTACTGACCTTGGAGTGCCTGAATTGAGATGTGTGGTCCAAGACGGCTTTGAATAACTCCACTGAGTTTAACTTACAAGTATAACTGACAGTAAATTGGTAAGAATTATCTGCCTAGACATAAATGATACCAGTAATTGCATTTTGATTATTTTTATGGATGTGAAATTAGCTGCTTCTAGAACCTAAAGGAGAGATTTGAGAAAGTTGAAGGTTCACACTTAGTTTAGATGCTGAAACATGCAGCTGCATGTTCTGTAAAGTCTTGCACTGCTGTGTTTCACTTTAAATAATAGACTTGACTTTATATGCAGCAATGCAAAACCACTTTATTCAGCATCTTCAGTCAGAAATCACTGTAGAAAAGGAATGTGCAGTACTCAGGGAGTTCAGAAGAATGCACTTATAAAGGGACCAAAATCACTCTAAATTTTCTATGTTAATAATAACACATATTGTCTAAACGAGGTTTGAAATTACAGAAGTTAGAACAATGTGTAAAACTCCTCATATTGTGTTTTGATGTTTTGGTGGTAATTATGTTCTGGGTTGAAAGGTATTTGGAGCTGTATGGCAAGTCAGGAGATTTTAATTTTTTATTAGTAGAAATGATTTATTGATCAAATATTTTCTTTTCATATGTTCTAAAAGAAAGAGATAATGCATGCCATCATAGCTGTAGTGATAAGTTATTTACACCAGAAGTGACTGGACCAAATAAAGATGTTTAGCCTTCTGATGCAGGATAGTTTGCAGTTAAATTTGTCTTTTTTAATAAGAATTCAATTTACTGAATTAAAAATCTAATTTACTTTCTTGATAGCTTAACTTAAAGCCAGTGTGGCTTACACTAAAACATCAGTTTCACTGTGAGACTTGGATGTGCGTCACCCTGCGTGGGTACAGAGATAAACTTGACTCCAGTGGGTGCTGGCTCTGTGCTGACTGTATGTAGTTCATGGAATATTGAGGCACAAGAGGAAAAAACAAAGGGTTTTAAACACTTGTTATTATTCTGTTTGTCACCAGCTCATTTCTCAATAAGTTAATGGGACAGCAAAAACTAATCCTGTGTGAGAAGGCTTTCATGGGCACGTTCTGTGTACTACAGAGTACTTCACTTTTATCAAGGGCCAGCATGGGGAATGGTTCTGGATATCTGGTGTTCAGGATTCAGATGTTTTAAAGATACTGGCCAAGACTTTATTAAAAATAGCAGTAAGGATCGGAGTGTCTCAGTTTATGTTTCGGAGCCTGCATTTAAGCACCTTCTGAGTTTCATGGGCTAAGCAGCTGCCACTAAAGGTGTTGGTGAGTACTGACACTTGAAACATGAAGAACCAGATCGTTTTTGGTGCTCTGCTGTTAAGTTCATATCTGTCTTCGGGTGCCCGGTTCTGAAAGATCTTGTTCAGGATTGCAATAGTAATTGTTCTGTGAAATTTTAATTGAACTGTTGGTTTCAGCTTCCTTGAAAGTTGTCTCCATTGAGAGGCTGGCTGTAACCTTTCCAGCATTAGGAATGATTGGAATTTGCTTGGGTTTAGAATGTGTGGGAGTATGTGAGAATGTTTCGTCAATTTACATTTCTACCATGCTTTTGTTGTTCAGACATGAAACAAAAAACTAGCTTACTTTCTCTTTTATATTGCAATGGAACTTTTGTTACTTTGTATATTGGGTTTTGGTTTTTTTTAAATTGAAAGTTTGTTTGCTTCTATTATTTAGCTTCAGGTAATTTAGTAGGAACAAAACTAAGCTGGCTAATAAGAATTGCCTATTACTATGAAATTTTGAGCATCTCATTTGTCAAGGAAAAGGTAAGTTTCAATCTTTGATTATAAAGTTTGGGGAGGTTCTCCTTCTATTTCCCCCCCCTACTATAATGGAATACCAGCAAACCTAATGACACCCACATATTTAAAATTCAGCACATAAGACCTGCTTCGAAAAGCAGGTACTTGCCTTTTTTAAAAAAAGTAGACACCGTGAGTTACAATATAGGGTTTGGTTTTTTTTTTTTTTTTCCGTATCTATAGAAAAAAATGTATCATCTTACTTTCTTAATTTAGCAGCCAACTCCAGGAGGAAAGTTTCTTTTCAGATGAGGCAATGTACAGAAAGCACAGTGCTCCTCTAAAGGGATGGGACAGTTTCCATTTCACATGCTGCTATGCCTGTTTTTAAGGGACAGGGTTTTTTTTAAAGTACTGCATAAGGAAAAAGTCATTTATTTTCCCCCACAAAATGTTGGTGGTTTCATAGTGGGAGGTATTATGTGGCAAAAAGAAACTTCTGAAGTTTTTTTTCCCCATGAATTCAGCTGGAGGAAGGCAGTACTTGGATTTACAAAGGCCCTGCTGTTTCAGAAAGCACTGCTAGCAAGTGGCAGCATGTGAGCTACCTGGCAACCTGCTTTTATGTTACTTCCTTTTAAAAAGTGTGGATATCCTACTTTCTGCAGTATGATAGTGGTCCTGTTAAATTTAGATCCAAGGTTTTGACTTTATATTTCCCTAGTTTTTGAGATTTGCAGCCATTTTTTTTCTTGAGGCTCTCTTGCCTTTGAAACCCAAGTGCTGTGTTTCCTCATGCTGATAATATGGTAAGTACTTGCATCGGAGATGAAGCTTCACCTTACACTCAGGAAGCAAAGATAAAATTTAGCAGGTACAAATTCAAATTGGCATAAAAAGGAAAACATTGCTTAACTCATTAAGTCCCTTCTGTAGCAAAAGAAGGATAAACATTACAGGGAAATGCTGACAGTGCTCTAAAGATAAACTTCAAGCTTGTGCCAGTCTGTATATGATAGTCTTTCTAAAAAAAAGTTGCATTTGTATAGGTATTTTGCCTTTTTAATATATTTTTTCTTTTAAAAATAAAAAAGAGTTATTTTGGCCTCAGATTCTTTTAACACTTCAAATGTGTACTTTGCTTATGTGAATTAGTCCAGTATAAGGAAAACAAGAGAATTGTAAGGTACTTAAAAGACAACATTTAAGCACAAGTGGTACTAAGCCTGTGCTTAAGTTTTTATAGGGTTTGAACATCAAAGACAACACCCCTCCTGCTCTTCTTCTGTTTATAAAAATATAGCTGGTGAAGTTACTTGAATAAGTGTCTGCCACATATGGCAGTGCTCACTGAAGGAGAGTGGGAAAGAACATAACTGGAAAGCACAAGTCATCTATTTAAACAGAGCTTGCCGGTGTCCCGTAGCTAACATTCTGGGATTTTCATGTTTGTTACGCAATTTGAAGCTGCTTAAAATAAATACTAATGACTACTTTTGCATCTGTATTCTATTTTTGAAAGTTGGTGAGTAAGTTGAAAATTTCCATTTGTGTGGTCAAACTTCATAAACCCGAGTTGTATGTGGCAGGAAAACTGATTTGTTTTGAGCACAGCTTTCCTGTATGTTCCTCTACTCATTTTTTTAATTCACTTCCCGAATTTAAATCAATGTTTATATAGTCTTTTAAATATAGCTTTCAAAAGCCGATTTCAAATATGTTTGGATTAATATTAAGTTGGTAGCTAGGGGAAAGTCACTTCTCTTTGCAGATAGTAGTTTTTATTTATGCCTTCGGTAGAAAACCTTACTGTAAGTCTAGAAAATACAGTGTTCTGTAGGACTGAGAAGTTATTTAGGGGGCTTTTATTACCTCAGTGGGACCCACCTAAAATTTATGTCAGTTCTGGAACTGGTGAAGGGAAGAGTGAACTATGTCTTTATTTTGAATATTTTTCCCAATATATTATTTTTGTAGATCTTTTTAAAATAAATTATTATATGCTGGGGATTGCAATTCCACTATAATATCCCATGATTGCCATGTACAATATCAGATTGTTTGTATTGCAAAGAATGTATTTGATAAGTTAACAGGAAAGGTTATTTTCAAACTGTGCTGTGTTTGTGTCTAGCAGTTGGAAATACTTTTCCAACAGAAAATTAAAATTATATGTATAGGACCTCATATCTACATTTGGATTAAGTGTCTAATGATTACCCCAGGGCTGCTATAAACTTCTCTAAATAATTTAAGAAATGCCTCTTTTTACTGTCTTAAAGCATTTTTTCTTGTCTTTTTTGGCTGAAGGTCATTTTCCCTTGCTATGGATACAGTATGCTCAGACTTGTGTATGTGCTCTGTTCGGGTTTCAAACTGAAAAAAAATGTATAAAATGTGTATAAAGAAAAGTGTAAATAAAATATTTTTAATCTTTAAGTACACTTGTGTAAACTTTGTAATACTCAAAAATGTGATGGACCTGGATGACTTCAGAGTTTACTTAGTTAAGCAGCTCTTCAAAACTTGTGTTGCAACGATTCTGTAATGTTATGTTAAAATTATCCCATCAAGGAAAGCTGGATGTGGTTACATAGGCATCAAGCTCTTTTCTTTAGCTGTTTTTTAAAGTCTTCCGAGTTTTAATTGCTGTAATATATTCATCTCTCTGCTCTGCAATTCAAGCTTGAAATAATGTTGGAGTTGGCTTCATTGTTAAATTTGTAACCCAGTGTGAAGGTATTTAACCTGTAAGACAGAACAGTGAAGGCAGCCCTTGGTGTCAGTCAGCAGCCAGGAGAGGCTGTTCCCTGCTCTCACCTACATGAATGGTCTCTGACACAGCGTGTGTTCATCCCGCACTTGGAGCTCCAAGTGCCAGAAGTCCAAGTCACACTGCTTAACGTTTCCTGGTACAGGAAGGGGAAACTTCATTTCAGGATTAAAGTGTCAGATTAGAGCAACATTCAATACCAGGGAGGGGGAGCCGGGTGGAGAGGCAGGTAAAACAGGAGGTTCTAATCCTACTTTCTCAAGCAGTCTGATGAAAGCCTTCCTTGTCAGTCTATTGCCACACTTCTCCTTTCTCTGTCACTGTTTTTTGGCAAGTCTCTCTCAGATCAAAGCCCCTGTTTTAAAAGTCTGTCAAGAATGTTTGAAAATAACTGTGGTCTCTTTGTTTTTTCAATATTGAGTTCTGAAATAGCATTTTAATTTTATTTTAATAATTCATATTACTTTAAACTTCATTTGTATGAAGTCACTCCGCTCCCCGTCTCCTTTTTTGGTAACTTGTCTTCATTCTACACTTGTACTGTTTAATGAGACAGTACTGTGGATAAATTTGTGCTGATCCCAGTGGAAATTCATCATGGGAGGAAGGACCACTTTTACTTGTGATATTGTACTCATTTCAGGTTCAAGAGGAAACCAAATGCATTAGACTCATACAGTGGATGAAAAGATGACACCAATCTTCTCACACTGTAAATGTTATTTACATTTCTTTTTGCTCACCTTTTTAATTTTCCTTCTCTGTGAACCAGGTTGTATTTTTGGAAGTAACTTTCTTCCAAGATGTTATGCTGGATGACTTACTTATTATCACCTCTGTAGTTGATTAGGCATCTCAAACAAAATTTCCATTGTTTCACTGGTTCATACCAAATTCTTCACTTTTTAGGGAATATGTGGCCTTATTTTTTGGCAGTAGTTCAGTAATCTGTGTTCACTTATTTTGGGTGAAATGAAATGAATGTTATTTTGGCAGAGGGTTTTTTCGGTGAATTCCTTCTACGCTGTTTGGTATAAGTTATCCACCCTTGTTGACTTGAAATTCTTCATTTCAACAGATGTTCCTCCTTTGTTACAGGTTGGGGGTTTGGGGTTCTCATTTTGGGTGGGGGGAGCTGTGGGGGTTTTGTTGGGGTTTTTTTGGTGGTTTTTTTTTTGTTTGTTTGTTTTGGTTTGGTTTTTTTTGGGGGGGTTTTTTGTTTGTTGTTTTGTTTTGGTTTTGGTTTTTTGTTTGTTTGTTTGTTTGTTTGGTCTTGTTTGCTTTTTTCCGACTCCATTGGTTTCATACTATGGAAAGGCAAAGTGTTGCTTTGGATGTTACACAGACACTGTATCAGTTTGCACCTTTTGAGTTCATACTCAAACTCATGGGAACACATGATCCCCTTCCCAGCCTTTACCCTGTCAAATCCTGCTGATGGTTCAGTGTCATCCTTTAATCAAAGTGCCTTCTTGTCCAAGGCAACTTCCTTGGCATGTTCAAAAGCTTCATTCAAGGGAGAAGGTAGGGAATATGTGTAAAAGCAGCTTTCATTTCTTGTTTTCATTACCACTGTCAACTTGATTCTGTAGTTAAAATGACAGATGCTCTAGGCAGTGTTTACAGGTAAAAATAAACCTCTTTGTGATGTCTGTTTAAACACCCAGTGACTGGTCAGAGGGTTGTCCATTGGAAAGTCGTGTACCAGTTGGAATGGATGCCAGCATTAAGCATCGCATGCTGAGTGCCAGTCTACATGGGTAGTATGTGGTACTTAAGGAACTAAAAAAATACTCTTTTGGCTGTCTATCTGATGTCTGTCAAATGTGTCTCCTGGTGATGTCACCCTTGGTAGCAGTTCTCCTGCATTAAGGATAAATGTTGTTCAATAAGTGGTGCTGAATTAAAGATTTGTTTTTTAATGAGACAGATGGCTTTAGTGGTTAACCCTTTTATTGCACTATTTAATTTTACCAGATGTATATGTTTGTCTTTGGCTTAACCTGGCAGCCTCCTTTCCCACAGCCATTTCAATATGTCCTCAGGCATGTTCTAATCATTGGTTTGTTGGGAGTTTTTTTTGTCTTGTGGTTCAGCTCACAAGTTTGATTTACACCAACCACGTAATTATCTTTTCTGAGTATCTTTATTTCCTGTGGTGAATTGTGCATTCTGTGGATCTGTTTATATGTACTTAGTACTACTGATGAAACTTCCTGACTTTATCATCCCTTCTTTTTCAAGAATGCCATCTGAAACCAAATATTCCCTCCTTGTTTAAGTTCCATAGTCTCGGGGAAAATTCAAAGGTGGTCAGTGTATGCATTTCACGTTTACCTTCCCGGATTGCCAAAGTCATACAAAATGCATGAGATCGTGCTTGTGGTGCTGACACTGGTGTCAATAGAAAGCATGGCCTAAGTGCCTTCCCTTATGTTGGTATAGTGATGACCTTCATTTTCACTCCTGGAAAGTAGGGAATTGCTGTGCTATCTTCTTGCACCTCTCAGAAAGCCCTCTTGGCTAATTTATGCCCAGGAAAACGTCCTTGGTTGGCTGAGGATGTTCCTTAGGGTGTCATTGTCACACATGCTCTTACTTCTTCCTCCAGCTCTTACAGATAGTTCTGCAAGGATTTTTTTCATCTAACACAGGTGGTAACTTGATACCAAGAACTTATTTTAACTCATGAAATCCAGAATACCATAGTTACAGAAAAAGACATTTCAGAGGTCAAACCCTTTTTTTTAACATGTATATTACATCTTGTCCTGATTTGGAGTTCATTTATTGCAGTTAGAAAGTTACTTTTCCTTCACTGTTTCTCCTGTTAGATTATCCAAAACACTGAAAAGAATTATGTAGTCAGAAAAAAAAGACAAGATTATTAATATAATTTACTGAACTGTAGCTTTTAACTGGATGATTTTTCATGGTCTTAACTGGATCAGTTCCCAACTTTCGCAACCTTCTTTGAAGTGTTGTAGCTGATTTCTGAAAGAGATGGATTTTGGCTCATGGCTGTTCTCTGAGAACAAGGGGTGTGAGACTGACGTCTGCATAAGCTAAATAAACTAAATACCTCAGCCAAGGAAATCTCAGTACAAAATTGTTCACACCCAGATAATCAACCAGCTATACTCTGCAGAAGTTATGAACCTTACAGGTGATCACAGTTTCTCAGTTTTAGTTTTGTGCTCGCATTGTGGTGCAGAGATTTTTATTTTTCCCATGGTGAAATTTAATTACAAGAATGTATATTTTGCTAAACTTGTTAAACTGCTGTAGGAAGCCATGCTCTCAGGTCTGTAGCCTTGTTCAAAGCAGGGCAGAATGCATTAAAGTGACTGGAAAGGTTAGCAATTTTCCAGTGCCTTAACTTTTGATGATTTATGCATCTGCTATGGATGGAAATCATCCAATACCCTCCAAAGATAATGTCTGGAACGAGGCATGCAATTTACCTGCTTCATATTCCCATACTTCTGTAGTAAGGAATTGAGCCCTCAGGCTTTTCAATTCATGAAATTGCCATCTCTTGATATCCAGTGAATTCGCTCCTATTTGTAACATCCAGTTTCTGGGCCTGTGTAATTCCCTGTATTGTTACACTCAGACAGGAGTAAGAACCTGTTCCATCACACTTGAGAAACGTGACATTTTTCCCATCTATGCAACAGCCAAAGAAAGCTAAGGCATTGTTTTTAACCTGTGCCAGTACCACATTGTACTAATTTATGAGACTGAAGAGATAGTTTCAAATGCTGTGTTAGATGGCAGCAGTTAAAAGGAAAGGTGGTGTTGGTCTGTGCACCACTACCCTGTGCCCCTTCACTTCCTACACCATAAGCAGGAGGGGATCACAAACATAAATGGCTTCTCTGAAATGGAAGTAGTAGGTGATAACACATTAAACATATGAAACATATAAGGGGTCACTGGGGGAAACCATCTACATTAGTGATTGTGAGAGACCCCTGAAATGTGTCCTGGAGTTTCCTAAACACACTTCAGGATTAAGCATGTGTAAGATTGCTCCTTTATGGAAAATGCTTCCAGAATGGTAGCAGTACTTGAATGTATCAGACATGATGGGTGTTAATGAATACAAAGCAAAAGAATGGAAAGGTACCAAATCAACCTGAACAAATGCTGTTCTACCAAAGGGCAAGGAACTGTAGAAGGAATTCCTGCCTGATGAGTGCTCTGCACAGAAACACAGGATTATGTCTCCAAAAGGGTATTTTGCTTCCAGTTTTGTCCCATAGCTCTCAGTCTCTGAAATAAATACCCGCTCACCATTTTTGTGATCTTCTGTTGAGCTTCAGCAGAGCAACATGTTGGTTGTGTGGACACCAGTGGGTCAGTGAGAGTAAAATGAAGAGGTGACTGATGAACTGTATGGAAAGCAAGATCTAGAAAAATAAAAATATTTCAGGCTTTTCCCCTCAAAAAGAGTTTTACTTTGGACTGAAGAAGTAAAGCCGTGAAACAAAAATCTGCTGCCTTCTAGAAATAGAATAATAAAGATTTTTCCTTACACTCTCTATATGACATCAAATGATAGTGGCAGCATCAGTGTGGAAGAAATCTGGATGATTCTTCATGGGCTGTTCAGCTGTGTCCCCTCTTGCACAGGCTCTGCAGCAAGTCCCTGCAGAATGCCTGCTGCTCTTTTGGTCCCCGGGATCCTGTAAGGCTTCAAGCCCCAGCCTGGTGACTTAATGAGGAAGCAAATCCAAGAGCTAACAATGGTGTGGGTTTCACTACTCAAGTATGCAAATTGTTGCCTGTTTATCAATACCTTGTATCATGTAAGATCTTGCACCCAAGATCAGTGGTACTTGCTATGTTCTCCAGCTGCTCTGTGTGTGTGTGAAGTTCTGTGGACCTCCCTGTCACTTCTCTCATTCTTACAGTGTGTGTGTGTATGCCATTAGAAACATTAAAATGCAATTTCCTAATAGCAAAAATGAAGACACTAACACATTTTTTGTAATAGACTGTAATAATCACTTTATGGCATATGTATATATAATAAGCATATAACATGTGCTTCTCAGTCATGGGAGAGCTACATCATGTGCCCTGGTAGAAAGCAAAACATAAGTTAAAACTCTTCAAGAAATGACATCCCAGAAGTCAGTTATAAGTAACAACAGTAAGCTCAGCACGTCACCGTTGTTTAGTAAGGAGGCAGCACAGTAAAAGAAGGAATGTGTGCCTTTAATTGAAAATTAATTGGTAGACCTAGAAATTGTCTTGCTAAGAAATTAAGGATTACTGTGAAAGTAAGATAAAAAAAATTGATGTGCTAAAAATGTAAAAACTGGCAAAAGATGGAAGACCTTTCACCTTTTGGCCTCAGTTGATTTTCAAAATGTACCCTGCTCAGCTGAAGTCTGAGGTGCATTTGAATTTTAAAAGAAGTTGGGCTTTGCTATGGTGGATGCTTAAGGGCACCAGAAAGGTGTTTGTGTTCTCACTGCTAGTGGTAGCACCTGTCTGTGCTTTAGAAGGTACAGCTACACCACATCCCTCTGTTGGTGGTACCAACAACTTGTTAACAGCGGAATTATTCATTGGAGCTGCAAGGAGTAATTGAAAAACGTGGAACCAGAGCTACTGGTGGCTGCAGTGAGAATTTGAACCGGGGAAGGAATGTTGGGGTGTTTAACAATGGTGATATCAAAAATGAAACTATGTGCAGTTGGATTACACTGGGTGTTTTGCATTATTTGTTTCTCTTTTCTACCTGTCCTCTGTCTTAGAATATAGAATCTTTATCTGAAGAGCACTGACTGTATTTTGGATGCTGTTAAAATGTGACAAAGCTGTTGAGACAACAGGTGCCGAAATTCAAGTCCTGGTTTACCCCAGATGTGCATACAGTAAAGACATTGCAGCAGTTAAAGGTAGGTCAGTGAGAAAGCATAAAGAGCTCTGCAGTGGCATCTGTACTTAACATTCAATTTTCTTTCTGAATGTGTGACTTCAGACCTCTTAGCTGCCAATAGAGCACCTCTGACAAATGCTGAAAAATGACTCACCTTAAATACTAAAAGAGAAAACACAAGGTAAGTTTCACTTCAAATAAAACAGTATTCATAAATATAAAAATCTGTTCAATCCCTCCTTTTATTTTTCAAGTTAGGAAGTGAACAAAGTAGAAAGGATGAAAGAGGAGTATTATGGATAAGCAAACTACTCCTCCTTCAAAGGCACTATGAAATGTCCATTGTTGTGCACCTCTATAAAAGCCAGTTTAATTGGCTGCTTAACACAAACGTGCTAAAAGTGACAGGAACATGAGAAATGGGTCATGTGCTTTGGAGACCAACCTGGAGAAGTGTGTACCGGCCATGTCATCTCCAAGCTTTGTGTGGAGCATTTGGAGTGCCAGGCTCACGGTATTGGGTGAGCTGCTTAACTGAAGGTTGAGTTTACTGGAGCCTTTGAGGTTGTGTATTTTGTATTAACTACATACTTTCAGAAGAACTTGAGAGATCTGTCAAACAGCATTCTTTCAACTTAAAACACAACACAGACAAAAAGCTGTAAGAGCCAGAATAACAGTCTAATTTATAAAGACATAAAAATAAATTCTAAACAGTCTGGAAAACTGTAGTGGCAAGTTATGGTATTTAAAACAGTAATTAATTTTAGTGAAAAAAGGTGCATGGAAAAACACAGGAGGTTTTGGTGTGGGGTTTTTTGTTTTGTGTTTTTGTTTTAATATACAAGAGGTTTTATCATGAAGGAAATTATAATGTTTTCCAATGATCAGTGTGAGTAAATAACTGCACTGATATTTAATGTGCAGATGTTACAAACTCACATTTTAACAGTAATGTGCAACAAATCTGTTTTTTTTCTATTCTTATAAATGTATGGCAAATAACTGTAATTGTATTGCTAGTAAAGGACTGATCTTATTTTCCTGTCCAAAAAATAAACTGTAAACAAGCAGTCTAATGTATTACAAAAGCTCAGACTGTAATGGCTAAGGCAAAGGATTAGAGATCAAGTTTCTTAAATTGTATTTTTGCCTGAGCTGACATAGTTTATGAACTGTGGCAGTATTCTGAAGCTTCTCTGAGCTGCAGCTTTCTAAAAGAAATGTGTCTTTCACGAGTATTTAGAAAAGCCAATTACCCAGAAGAGAGAAAAATACTGGCATGCAAAATAAAGCTGAAATTTGGTAGAGATTCTTACATTAGAAACAGCTGGGCATCAGTGATGCCAAAGCTCTTTATTCTGTGGCCTCAGCAGCAGAACCCTCAGCTCCTCTTTAAGGCTGTCTTGACAGTGTTTTGGACTGTGCATAATCCATTATGGCATATTATCCTTGTCCCAGGGAAATTTTGCAGAGACAACCTCCTCCAGCATAAGAGAACAATACACCTACATCAAAGCTAAGATGTTTTTATTGTTCCTCTCTGTAAAGGTTTTCACATTCTTTTTAGTCACTCATATCAATAACTTTAAAGATTAACTTCTACATTAAAGAAAAAAATGCACTGAAGGTGCCAGAGCTAATAAAATTATTTGGATTAAAAAATTTCCTGAAACAACCATTTGTTCTTCAGATATTTATGTCAGTGTTACATAATTGTATCAGTAATTGCTGTATAGCCACTGAATATAAACTGATAACAAAAATACATATTTGTAATAGATATATATATATACACCATTGTATGTACATAAATGATTGGAATTTTCTTTACTATTCACATATCAAATGAGAATGTATTTGAAATATTCATGTGTCTGTCCTCTGCAAAACTGGGGAACAGTCGCTCTTGCCCCCAGCCTGGGACTTAGATGTGGTTGAGACCTAACCAGAGCAGGCACTGTTATTCACCTAGATGCCATCATTCCTCTTGCATGCTCTCCTGTCTTTCTGAACTTCGAATATTTTCTTCTTCAAGAATTAATAAAATGCATCAAGAAATGTGACTGCTTTATTCACTACTTAGTCACTATCCACATGATCACAAAACTGCCCTAAAATGCTGCAAAACTGATTTTCCACAAACACTTGCCTCACCCTGGCTGCTTATATTCCACAAATATAGCTGAGTGTGCAAAGCACAGTGCAAGGGAGAAAGAGGCCCATTAGTGTTCTTCACTCCCTGGTCACTTATGTACATTATAGGTATAACTCTTCCTTGCTAAAGAGGGAATCTTTATAACCAAATCTGTAATAAAATATCATTTTCTGTTATCCTGTGGTTTGGGTACTGAAGCTTATGTTGTACCATTTGTTCATGATATTTTTTATAGCCCATTAACTTGCAAGCGGCCTGTTGCGAAGCATTGCCCAGTTCTGCAACAACTGATTAAACATCCCCATTAGTATGGAAAATACTTGTTTCTGCTATAGCTGCTTCTATCAGGTCTATAAAGAGACTGCAGTAAAGAAATTACGAATTTTCTTTAAGAACAAACAACAAATATTATCATTGCAAAGAAAATGTAAGATTATACAAGGGTGCTTATCTGATCTGTCTGTCCACAATGCTGCTCCTGATAAAATGCTTGCTACCATATTCTTCAGGTGCTTTACCTTTTGCATAAAAATTATTTTAGTAATGTTTTCCAGAACTAGTAAGGTGCTATTCTTCATATTCCTAAATCAATACTGACTGTTCTAAATGCTTACAGTATTTTTGGAACCTGAAAAAAAAAATCATAAAGAGAGGATCCTTGTTATTTTCTTGGTGTTCTTCTGTGTCTCAGTTGGGAATGTAGGTTTCTCTCCCAGTGCCAAGGACAAGAAGGTGGTGAATGGTTGGACTCAATGACCTTAAAGGTCCTTTCCAACCAATAATTCCATGATAGAGTGCACTTCAAAGTGAAATTCAGGTGCTCTGAACCCTCTGATGAAGCCATGTCCAGTCCATATTGAGGCACGAGAGGCTACTATGAAGTTTCAAAAGTTAAGCAGCCTGAATCAATGCAAGTCCTGATGGAACAGCCCCCCAGCAGAACTGTGATGGCAAGTGTAAGGCACAGCCTATGGGAACCTCCATTTTCCATACATAACAGTAAATCTAAACAGAGAATACAGACTAAGGTTTGCAAGTATCTTTGTATCTTAAGCTTCAAGGTAATTTTTCACTGCTACCTAAAAACTGACAGTATTCAGTAAAACCAAGGCACTTGCATTGAAATGAGGTGTTATTTGACCAAGATAAGTAAGAAGATAAACAAGTATGAGGATAGATACCTTTTAAAATCTTAACAAGTACCAAGATCCATGTAAGTGGTCAGAAAATGATATGTGAACATAAAGTAAGTCACCTCGTTAGATAGACTTATTCTTTCTCACTAATGTGTTTGTGGCCTTGGCATTGAGTGCTGTGGAAAATCATTAAACACAACAAAAGGTGGAAACCCCTGACCAGAAAATCAGAAGAAACAAAGAAGCAGTTTATTAATTGGCCATATGAGAACAGATTTCCCATAATTTAAACCAGAACAGAGTATTGCCTTGGTGTATATTATCACAGAATTATTTAGATTGGAAAAGACCCCTAAGATGATCATGTCCAACCTTTGGCTGATCACCACATGGTCAACTACACCATGGCACTAAGTGCCATGTCCATCTGTTGAACACCTTTAGGGATGGTGACTCCACCAACCTCACTGGGCAGTCTGTTCCAAGTCCATTATCCAACAAGAATTTCCCACTCATTACATCTGATATTTATCTCCCACTTAGTAACATGACAGCCTGGGATGTATATGAGACCCTTCCTTGCAGTAGATGTGAGCAAAAAAACTTGCACCTGTCCAACTCAAGTGAGCTGGGAGATGCCACAGGGAATGCAGAGACCAAGGAGTGTAAAAATACAGAGAAATAGATACCTTCCTTTTTTTTTTTTTTTCTTTTTACATTTAATGAGATTAGAAAGGCACAGAAACCTGTGCTACATCGTGCTTGTTTTGGCTGGGGAAGAGTTAATTTTCTTCACAGTAAGGGGCTGTGTTTTGGATTGGTGCTGAAAACAGTGTTGATAATACAGAGACATTTTTGTTATTGCTGAGCAGTGCTTGCACAGAGCCAAGGCCTTCGTTGTTTTTCATGTTGTCACACTGGTGAGGAGACTGGGGGTGCATGGGAGGTTGGGAAGAGACAGGGCTGGGACAAGTGACCCAAACTGACCGGAGGGATATTCCATACCACATGACATCGTGCTCAGTATATAAGGCTGGAGGAGGAACGACGAAGGGGGGGACATTTGAAACGATGGTGTTTCTCCTCCCAAGTCACGGTTATGTGTGATAGGAACCTGCTCTCCTGGGGATGGCTGAACTGCCTCCTTTTAGGTAACAATGAATTAATTCCTTGTTTTGTTTTGCTTGTCTGTGCAGCTTTTGCTTTCCCTATTAAACTGTCTTTATCTCAACCCACGAGTTTTCTCACTTTTACCCTTCCGATTCTCTCTCTGTTCCTGCTGGTGTGGGAGTGAGCAAGTGGGTGCGTGGTGCCAGCTGGGCTTGAACCACAAGGGTTCTTTGTATACTGAGCATGATGTCGGATGGGATGGAATATCCCTGTGGTTACTTGGGGTCACCTGTCCTGCCTGCGTCTTGTCCCGAATTCTCACTCACCTCCACCTTCCTCACCAGCGTAGAAAGCAGCAAAGGCCTTGGCTCTGTGCAAGCACTGCTCAGCAATAACAAAACCATCTCTGTATTGCCAACACTGTTTCCAGCACAGATCCAAAACACAGCCCCGTACCCGCCCCTGTGAAGGAAATTAACTCTTCCCCAGCCCAAACCAGCACATCCACCTGAATTATACTGGCAGTGAGACAGAAGGGCAGTGAAGCTGGTGAAGGATCTGGAGCACAAGTGCTGTGAGGAGCAGCTGGGTGAGCTGGGGGTGTTCAGCCTGGGGGAAAGGAGCTTCAGAGGAGGCTTTATTGCTCTCTACAACTCCATGAAAGGAGGGTGTAGCCAGGTGGGGTCGGTTTCTTCTCCCAGTCAGGTAATGACCGGACAAGAGGAACGCAGTCTTACACTGCACCAGGGGAGGGTTAGTTTGGACATCAGGATGAAACTCTTCACAGAAAGGTTGATCAGACACTGCAATGGGCTGCCCAGGGAGGTGGTGGAGTCACCGGCCCTGGGAGTGTTTAAGGAAAGCCTGGATGTGGCACTGAGTGCCATGGTCTGGTTGACATGGTGATTTTCGTCCATAGGGTGGACTCGATGATCTCAGAGGTCTTTTCCAGCCTGATTCACTCTGTGATCTCTTAGTATCCGGATCTTCCTTACAAATGCTGCAAGGTGCCTGGAGCCCTGAACACCGCTGTGCGCCCGTTCGGCGCTCCGGCACTGCGCTTTTGCCCCGCACAAGTCCCAGCGAGGCATCGCTGCGCCGCAGACACCCGCATTCCCCATCCCGGGTCGCTCCCGGTCCGCCCCTGCGGCGGCGGCGCCAGGCGCGCGCTGCCCGCCCTGCCCCCGTGACGTCACACCGCGAGGACGCCATCGCTCCGTCCCCGCCCGCCCGGCGCCGCCATGTTCAAGGTGAGGGAGTCCGGGATGGGCCCCGCGGCTGTCCATCCGCCCATCCATCCCCGGCCCCGCTCCGCCCGCAGAGCGGCGGCCCCGCAGCGCGGCCCGGCGCCCCCGCGGTCCGCCTGCGCTGCTCCGTCCTGAGCCCCTCAGAGGCCCCGGTGCTGCTCCCGCTGTTCGCGGCGCCTCAGGGCCGCCCCTGGCGCGCTCCTGTTTCGGGCGCCTCTGGGTCAGCGTTACCGCGGGCCGCCCATGCAGAGCGCATTCCCCATTTACAGCCGCTCCGCAGTTTAAAGTTGCTCCCTTTCCTCAGTGTGGGTTCGCGGGAAAGTCGCTTGGAAGTGACAGCTCGGCCGTGGGAGGTCTCCCTTTGGTGCGTGAGGGTTGGCGGCGAAACCTGCGGGCGTTTTGTCCGAAAGGCCTTTGCCCACGGTGAGAGGAGCCCCGGGCCCCTCGGGCCGAACGCAGGCGGTGCTTCGACTGGGTTGTTGTCACGGCTGCTCCAGGAGATGCAGGGTTTGTTTTCTTTAAAAAAAAGTGATGCTCGATTCTTTGTATTCGTTCTCCTGGGTGCTATTTTCTGTGTCAAATATTGATAGTATATATCAATATACTAAATACACTAGTACATCCTAAATATACTATTGTAACTCAAACACAAGTTCCACCTTAACGCGAAGAACAACTTTAGGTTGAGGGTGGCGGAGCGCTGGAACAGGCTGCGCAGGGAGGTGGTGAAGTCTCCCTCTCCAGGGAGACTGAAAACCCACCTGGGTGTGTTCCCATGTCACCTGCTCCAGGGGACCCTGCCATGGCAGAGGAGTTGGACTGGATGGTCTCCAGAAGTCCCAACCCTAACAAGTCTGTGATTCTGTGATACTGATCTGCTGAGCAGCCCTCACCTGCTCTGCTCTTGTCCCAGCTTCTTTTTTCTTGTCGTGCATTGATGTTGTGACAGTTGCTGTACTTCTTTTGTGAGGATTTTATCTTGGAATTGTTGACAGTTCCGTAATTGATACTGAATTGTCATTAAAGGTGTTATGTGTGAACCTGTGGGTTTAGGTGCTCTGCATAATACTATTGCTGTTATACATTGAGGTTAGGCAAACTTAGGTGCTTCAGGCCAACCTGATTTTATGCCTCTAAGAGCAAAAGGGGAAGGTGGCTTTTTGTCCTTGATATTTGTGCTTCAGACACAGGAGTGCTCAAGAGTTTGGGTTCTGGTTTTATGTTTTTATAGTCGGGGTTGAGAAATAGGAGGAAGAATAGAAAAAGAAGAGAAAAATTAGGTGACTTCATACATGAGGGCAAATATCAGCCTTCTCAGAAGTATGCTCAAGGGTTTTTTTCCCTTCTGTTTTTCCTTTCCCCCCCATTTTGACAGTGTCAGTAACAGTAATAAAATCTTGAAAGCACAGACTAGAGGAGAAAAAAAAAGTTCTACTTTAGCTCTTTGTTGCCCTGTTTGAGAACTAATATGAGATTTGTACTTCCCGAAGACATTTTTAACTTAAGAATTAAGAGCTTTGAGAAAGACACTAAAGCAAGACAATAGAAGATAAAATATCATGGTCTTTTTTCCCCTCCTGCTTTACGATAGAATTTGCTCATCTTGTGTCTGAAGATAAAGTTGAATTCTGCAACTAAAAAGAGGAGTGAGCATAGTATCTTTTTTACTTACAGTAACTGCAGAGCATTGCTAAGAGAAAAGAATGTTGGGTCTACTCCGTTGATATCAATGGGATAGCTGTAAGACAGGCGGGCTGAAGGCACATCATAGTGTGTTAAAATGCTTGGTTTAGTAATACATGGTTAGTACAGAATTAAGAAATGAGATCCTAAAGGGGATTTTGGAAACAAAAAGTGCAGTGATTGATCTCTCATGCTCCTAAATAAGTATTTTAATGTGTGCAGTACTTCAGCACCAGTTCTGTCTGTCCCGTAAAGTAGCTGTTGTAGGGGACCATTATAGTCTGTCCTGAAGAGCAGATTTAAGGAGAAATTCAGCTTTCACGTTTAGTGGTTAATTTCATTTTGTTAAGAAGTAAAACAAGTGGAAAAGGTCTGTATTTCAGTATCTTGATAGTATATAAATGGTTGACATTTTCAGTCTGAGTAGCTCTGTGATCACTGATACCTGTTTGTGAAAGCAAGGTGCTTCCATTCTTGTGGTCTGCTGTTTGTGTCTTTATATAAAATTTCAAATATTTAAAGCATTTGGAATTATGGTTTCTACTGTTGTCACTTAGCACCATTTACACTGTTTGAAAACATATTTCAGAATGAAAATGCATTTAGATTTTTGCCTTTTCAGTGACAGAACAATTTTACAGTGAAAAAAGGAATGATTGAGGAAATAAACTCTACAGTTATTAATGGTTAGTAGCATTTGTGTTTTTGTCTTGGCTAATGGAAGTATGGGAAAAGTGTTTGTTTAAACACTATTAAAGATTATCCTTGTCTTTCCTTGGCTGTGAAACAGCTGCTCCAGTCATTGTGGTGTTTCATTTACAGTGCTGTAGTAATGAATCCATAAGCTCAAATAAGGAAAAACTTCCATTTTAAGCAAGTTTTTCCATACCTTTTGACCCATCAGATCCCTTAAGTCTTCCTGAAAAGCAATCCTCTGACCTAGTTCTTGTGTACTGTTTCTCTACACACAAATGAGAAGGAAGTTTGACAAATGTATAGGCTGATTTTTAGTTTGAGGGATATCTTGGTTACATTTAAAAAAATATTCCATCTGCAAAGCAGTGGAAGAAAGTTAAGCTGCAAATGCTTATCTGCATACAGTAAACTGTTGTGGTTTGGATAATGTTAAAGCGATTTTCTAACAGTTCTGCAATGGACAGGAAGTTTCAGAGCAGTTTTCCTGTGGTAAGGACAGTTATCATCATCACAGCACGAAGGATGTATTGATCTGACCACAGTTGCACAAGCAGCTAGGTCAGTGCAATGGGCCCTTCTGTTTCTGAAAAGGTGCAGGGTTTGCTGCCTCCTCCTTTTTCATCCCCTCTTCCCTGGCCACACGGTTCCTCTGGTGCTTGTCAGGTTGTTTCGTGGATGGGTTCAGCTTGCTAAGCCTGCACAAAGCTCTTCACTTCTCTTTCAGGATTGATCTCTTGCCAAACTGTCGAGGTGAAATCGCCTCACGGTGGAAGCATCCGGCCACCAAAGCTAGGGCAAGGTGAGCAGCAGGACTTCTGGGAGCCAGTGCTGGAGCAGAGCCAGACGTTTCCAGTTTGATGTTACATCCACTTACCTGTAACCTGATACAACAAAGCACAGGCTGTTGTAACTGCACTTTTCCCTGAGCAGTAACAGGAATATGAGACATTGAAAGCTTTCCCATTTGAACCGCCATTTCTGGAGTTATACTTTGCGGTTAATAAGGATGAACAGTTGTTGGGAAATGCTCACTGGGCATTCTGGATTTGCTACGTAGCTATGGTTTTTATTTTCTGGTTTTTTTAAGTTGAAGCAGCCTTTGACATTAAGAAATACAGTTTAGTGTAGGTCCTGAATATCCGGAAAATTATATCCACCTTACTCATGGTGGTTGTGTTCTGTGACTGGATTCAATCTGAAGTATTCAAAAACAGTCAAGTAATTAATGTTTCTCACAGAAAAGTAGGAGGCATTCCTAAAATTCTTAGAAAGCAGTGATTGTGCTCTGATATTTTCGACTGTAACTCTCATTGTTTTCTCAAATCTAGCTGCAAATAGTAACTAGAAGTAAAATGCTGAACTTCTGGGTACTAACTATGAAAAAATTGAGGTGTTTTGGGCATTCACACAGTTGTTTGTAATATGACTATAATACTAGTATTTATACTGAGAAAGTTAATAAAAATTTTGCTTCAAATGAGGGAAAACAAGATGTTTTTGTGAGATGAAAACTGGTGAGATTAGCATTTATATTTACTGTTAGGCTTTTCTGGACACCATCTGAATAATTTAGGTGTTACCATTTGTGTGCCTTAGGTTGTGTACTGCTGACCCCACTTTCTCCTAATTTCTAAGCATCTTAATATATCACTTTTTACCGTATAGAGGTACATAAACATTGTCTCCATGGGTGTGTTCAAACGTGTTGTCATTTTGTTGGCACCTGATAATGTCCTTGTCTTCCTGTAACATTTTCAGGTAATTCGGCTGGGGGCCACTCCTGTCAGCCTCAGCTTGCTCTCTGTCCGAGTTTATGCTGCTTCTTCAGAGAAGACTTCCAAAAAGGAGTTGCTGAAAATTGAGGAGGTGAGTGTGGTTAGTGCTTTTGGGCTTTTCTATCTGAAGACTTCTGAAAGACATTATATTTTGATGTATGAAGGCATTTAGATGCATCTCTTCACCTTTTGTACTTTTGCCTTTGAATTTTTCTTCTCAATTTTCCACGACAGAGAGGTCTATATAGTTCTGCTTCTTTTACGTGGGGATTGCATTTGATGTCCTTCACTTGACATCCTCAGGCTTGTTTGCATGTAAGATCTTTTTCCTGTGTTAAAGTCTTCATTCAGAAATTGCATTTTCACATTTGCAGATTTGCTTGTGGTCATATTTCAAATCCACAGGAATGTCTTTGTTTTTTATCCGGGTAATACCATTTATTTTTTACTCTAAGTACTGTTGGCAAATTCTAATAAAATTTCTTTTATGTTCTCTACTAAAACAGCAAATGTTTTATTTCTAAAAATACGCTCTTTTATGTTCAAAATTCTTGTCTGGCAATGTTTTGAATCTGCTATAATAGCTTACAGAATTTTATCAATTTTCCTTTCTTTACAGCATTTGGACCTATGCAACAATAAATACAATAAGTAGTGGTGGTAAATACCTGTGACCTTTTTATTTCTGTGAGATGTTACAGACATCTTGGTCATATCACAAGTAGAGCATTAAAACACCCTGTTAAACTATAGGCTCGCCATGTTGTTGCATAGGCTTTTAAAAGCTTCCACCATAGAAAATAAATAAAATAAGTAGTTCATAACTAAATACAGCTTTATATCCATGATAGTGTGTAGTTTTTAAAAAAATTTGAGTACTTCAATCCACGCTAAAATATTCTTACATAAGCAGTGAAACCAAATTAAACTTTTGTGTATACTTCAGTCTTTTGGAGGTGTCTGCATGGGCAGTTCACCTGTGCAGCTTGGGGGGATCAGTAATTGAAGAGGTCTCCTGTCTTCACCCCAGCCCAGTAACCTCGGCTTGGGCGCTGGCGTGCCTCCACCTCCCCTGCTGTGAGTCAGTGCTGAGGCAGCAGCGTGCAGTTCCCTGTGTGCCGAGTAATTGGCTTGCCCATCAGCTCCAGCAAAGCAAGCCATGGGGTTTTGGCTGCCTTTCTTACCATTCACAGAGTATTAATTTGGATCTCTACTGTGTCAGCTGTCTCGTTGCATGAAACATATGGGACTTTCCTGATCTCTGAGGATTCTGTCCTTGTGCCACACATGGCTGTTAGGTTGTCCAACAGGATCCAAGTTCAACTGGTGGCTGTGATTGCAGGGATGACCAGATTTTGTAGGGAAATAAGACTGAAAATGCTTGTCTTTTAAAATATTATGGGAAATCCAGGTGCATGAGTTACCGAATTATTGGACAAATTCTATATCATTATATATTTTGCAGTGATTAGCAGCTTTTTTTATTATGATAGAGATACAGTTCTTTTCTAGCTTATGAAAAGAAGGCTAGCTGCACTTTGATGCAGCAATATTTGTAAACATCAGTTTATAATAAACTACTAAATGGGTTATAAATGTGGTATGAAATATAAACTTTTTATACTAAACATTAGTGTAGTATATAAACTAGAAATTTTAACAGATTTTGAGTTGATCTGAACTTTGCTGTTCATCTTCAACAGTATAGACTTTATTTGGGTTTTTTAAATGGAATACAATTTTAAAAATGCTTAGGTAATTTTGATAAATGTTATGCTAAACCCTAAACAGGGTTGTTTAGACTTTATTATGTGCAGATGCCCTTTGCTGGTTACAGTTCCCCTTTGCTCAGCCCCAGGGTGCTGTTAATGCTGTTGGTTGCTGATGTGGTTAATGACCACAGAGTAGGGATGTTGTACCATATTCCTGCTCGGTAACAAACAGACACATTTGTATCGGATGTTGCCTTTGTTAGAAGCTGCTCAGGCTCTTTGATGATGTCTTGTGCAAATATAGAAAATGACGGATTGTGATTTCTCGTACATTTACTATGTTAACTGGGAGCCAGGAGTGCTGATTAAGGCGAGAAACATTTTTTACGATTACGTTTTGTGTTCTTATTAAACTAGTTTAATATTAATTTATAACTTGTGACTTAGATCATATAGCAGCTATGAATGAATTGCGTAGCAGTTAGAAGTCATCTTCATCATAATTATGTACTGTATAATTAAACTTTGCTCATAATGGTTGTCTCACAGCTGTGTAAATTTTTATTATGCATTGTTTGTGTAGTAAGCACAGTGTTAGGTGTTCTGTCCTTAGACTGTTCATGCCCTCAAGACCTACTTCCACAATTACATCTTTGTTTTTAACCTCTTGTTTGCTAATATTCACAGCTGTCACTCTACTCCTCTCCAGCTCGTGAGACTAAATATGTGGAGAATCCACAAACTGAATTGGAAGAGGGAGTTTCACGTCTACGGCATGCTATGGAGCCATATACAGCCTGGTGTCAGGTATAATGGTGTATCTCACATCTGGTAGTGGCTCAGTTATAAGGATCAAGCTGGGATTGTGATTTTTTTTTTTTCCAGAGATGGAATTAACAGGTAGCAGCAAAGTAAAAGTTGATAACTGTAAAAGCATTTTCCAGAAGTGCTATATTACTTAAAGTTTTCTGCGTTACTTAAAATTCTCCACAGTTGAAGTCGTAACATTTACTCCCTTCTCACACAAAACCAGTTGTTTCTTTCTACTAATTTGTTGAACTAAGCCCCTGGTTTTTTTTCCATTTCATCTCCCTCCAAAAGAATTAAAATTAACTAAAGCACAGAATTGTTATCTGAAATGAACTTTATGCTTAAATATATCTAGGGATGTCTGGATTTGGTACTGTCCTGTGGCTGAGGAAGACAGGAGAGAGCTAATCAAATCTGTAGTTTCCATGCTCAAGGAGAAAGCCTTCAATTATCAGGTGGTGTGTTTTGGAGTAGTAATACTGAGTTGCTCTCACTGCAACTGTGACAAAACACAACTTTGCAAAAAATAAATCAGTATTTGCTGAACTGGCAATGTTAAACCTAATTTCCAGATGTTACACCAAAACTTCCTCATACATATTTTATTAGGTAGCACATTTATAGTCAACAGTCATTAAATACAAAAATAGTCTCTGGAGCATAGAAGAAAAGTAAGATCTTTGTAATCAAGGCCTAAATTGTTGGTATTAGATTGCAAAGTCCTAGGATGCCTTTCTTGCTCTTTCCCGACACAGCAAATGTTGAGGCTTACTTTTGAAGCAAGGGCATCCTTGCCATCTGGTTGCCTCTTGGCAGCTTTAGGCAATTGTCTGCTTTGGCCTCTGGCAGTTGTGAATCCTCTTAAGCTGCAAACTGTTTGCCCACTTCTCCATAGAAAGCCAAGCTGTTCAGATCAGGATGTCCTTTCTGCCTGGAAGTTCCATGTGGTGGTATTAACCTCCTTTAACAGGAATGAAACATATTTTCAGAGGTACTTAGTTTTATTCAGTCTAGTGATGTGTTTCTAAAATGCCACCAGCAGGAGAACTGGCTGCAGTTTGGAAGGTGAAGGGGGGTTTTAATACAGGGTAGTTAGAGTTGTGACCTCCGGAGCACATGGGTTCTGTTCGGTTGCCTGTGGTAACCTTAACCTTAATCTCAAATGAAATTTGAGAGCAGGTTAGTCACCCACTAGGACTGACTGCAGGTAAGCTTTGAACCTTGTTTTGTGTCTCGCTGGCCTGTTGTCATCCCGTTTGTTTGGGGTTTTTTTGTCTGTGTGGTGATCCTTTACATGAGATGTGTTCTTCTGCTCACACGCACCAGGCCACTTCCTGGCAGTGGTTTACTGATTCATTTTATGAAGTGGGCATGTCAGCTTTATGGGTTGGGGGTAATCTTGCTTGCTTAACTGTAGTCAGAAGTAGCTTTGGATTTACGCCAACACTGCTATGTTGAAGAAAATAATATTGAAGTGTGTCTCAGTTGTCTTTAAAATTAAAAACATAACCCACAATAATGAAAATAAAGCTAGTATGTTCCTATCTCTGTTTTACTTTTTCAAAATTACATAACTGTAGTGGAAATTCAATTAAAAACTCAGGTGTAGAAATGAGCCAAGGACAGAAGCTGTTCAGCTGTGATGGAAAATCAGACTGTAATTAGTCCTGGGGTCTTCAGAGCAAAGTTCTTTTTAAATTGACTTTTAATAAGACTGACATCCATTTAGGGTAACATCACATGTCACATGCTAACACTTTTATTTTCATGACAGATTGGGGTTTTTTACATCACTCTTACCAGTGAGGAAATGAAAGTGCTAAAAATATTATCCCTATGCAGTATCCTAAACAAATGCTTTCACTTCTGCACAGATGCATCATAGGTGGAATTGCGAGACCATTCTCTGCTTTATCTTTCAGCACATATGTTTATGAATTTGTTCCCTAATTTATAGACAGCCTTGCACTGTCTCTCTGAAGGATTATTACCATAAATAACAATCAACAGGGTTCTTTTTATTGAGATTTTTTCCTCTTTTGGTAAAAGGCAGTATGAATTCTACTTCCTGCATATTCCCAGTCTGAAAAAAAGTCTAGAATTAGTCTGTGGGGTTGATGCAGAGTGCTTTGATTTACTTTGGGCATTGTATGGACATCTCATTTTCCAAGTCGCTTCAAAAGTGCAGTTTTGTTAGCCTAAGATAGTCTCCTGGAAAGTGGAATTCATCACCTTACAGAGTGAGTCACGTACCCCTGTGAAGTGCGAGGAAGGATTTATGGCAGTATTGGACTTCTTTTCTTTGCATCACCTTAAGTATTTTTGCAACACCTATGTACACTGAGAAACCTGAGCTAATTCTGAGTTTCAGCTACCTGATCTTAAAATATTGAGACTGACTTCTGCATTTTGAAACATTGTATTTAATCTGTGTCCAAAGACTACTTTGAGAAAAATCCATTGAGCATTGAGCATTACATTGAGCATAACATTGAGCAAGTGTAGCCCTACAAGCAAAGGGAATAAAAAGTGGGGATAAAAGAAATTCTTTTAGTGACCCAGCACTTTTTTTTTTCCTGTTTTGAGCTTGGTTTTTTCCTTTCTTTGTCAGGTCCATTACAGTCTATAGTTAATATTTTACTTACTCTGTATCTATTTACTCTTGTTCTCTCTTTTTTTTTTTTTTTAGGATCTTTATCCCAAAGCTATGCCCAATTTAGAAAAAGCTGTTGAGCATGGTAGAGGTAAATCAGCTTAGTTTTCTTAACTAGCAATTTAAAATGCAGGACTGTACTATATCTTCTGCTAAAAGGGAATTTCAGCAAGCATCATTATATGTATAATTTCTAATGCATTTAAGACTACTTTATTTGCACTGTGTATCTGTTTAAGTTTCCTTTGTGGATCACTTATGACACTACATTTCTAAGCAATTAAAATATGAGACCGGCATCTATGTTTGTCAATGGCACTAAAAGTCAGTTATACAGGAAAATAAGGGAAACATCCTCATAATTTATTCCCAGCCAATAATATTTGCATGACCCAGCCTAGTAGCTGAAATATCCTATAATGATTATTACTTGTTGCAAATGTTAGGTCTGTTGTTTGAAATGTTTAGCCTTTTCATTTTGGTTTACTTCCATGGATCTCCAAAGAATTTGAATGAATCCAAAAGAATTTGTATTAGTTTTTATTTTTGTAAACATCCTTTCATAATTAGGCTTACCAGGACTGAGCATGAGTGCTATGTAGAGCTCATTTCAGATACTGCACCTCTTTTCCTTCAACTTAGCAGCAGTCTCAGTCTTTTGAACTCATTTGTATGGAAGATTTTTCATAGTTTTCCATTCCCCATTGGAGTCACATCTTGGAGTGAAATTTGTTTATGCTGTGTCTTTCCATTGTGCTGTGTTTTTTGTACGAGTTCTTATTAGCATGCAACTGTAAAATTCCACTTTGCAAAAGTTTTTAGCACTAATTTGAAAAAGATATGATCGAGATGCAAAATGGCAAAAGCTCTATGAAAATTGGTGAATACAATACAATGTTCAGTTTCATTCACATGTCACTGGAGAACATCCCAAAGGCTTTGAATTTTATGCCAGCAAGTCTAAAATGGGCATGATAATTAAATGTGTTTTGATAACTCTTTGTGTTTTGTAACAATTACCAGTGTGTATTGATGATTCCTTATCATAAACACACTTTCACATTACATTAAAGCACTTTGTTCTGACTTCTTTTCAGAGGGCTATGAATTTCTCCAAAAGCCCCCTGCTGGATTTTATCCAAGACTTGGTGTGATAGGTTTTGCTGGAATTATTGGATTGTTTCTTGCTAGAGGTAAGTGGGAACCTTTTGAACTGGTTCTGTTATGATTTGGGAGAAGTAATTAATTTGTGGGTTTTAGGAACTAATTTTTAATTGTGACAGTGAGATCTGACTTAAATGTACAAGTTTATTTCTATAATGTTCCTCCAATTGTAAAGAAACTTCATCAATAACCATCAGTTACTGTTTTATGAATGCTATAATTGTTACTGGAATCTAGTCTTTGATATTTCCCAGTTCTAGCATAGTATAACAAAAATGGGAAATTATTAGTTTGGGGGATTTTTGCCGAAAAATCCTTTAAATTATTTAAGTTCTTCATCACATATGTTACTGCAGAAAACTACAGAGGAATGATTTATGGTAAAATACAGAGGTTCCTGAACTATGATACATGTCCAATTAGTTGTGTATTCAAGTTCCTTGTGTGTCCATGCACAGAACTGCTGCAAGTGGTGATATTCAGCAAATACATTTGTGAACTCTGGGTGTGCTATAGATACATGCACATTTTGCACTAGAGAAAAGTGATACAGGTAATTTCATCACACTTGTTGAAGAAATGTCTATGGTTTCATAGAAAGAAGGATTGGTTTAAGAAATGTTAATTGTGAAAAAGTATTTTGTGTTTGTGTTGAGAGATTCTTAATACAGTGAAATGAAGTAACACAAGGGAAAAACTTGTAGGTAACAACTGTAGAGTTGTAGAATTTAAATACTAGGAAGGGCTTGCTTTGGGTAAAAGTACACTTTTGTGGGGCCTGAATGTATTGAACAAACTCTAAGTGTGTGCTTGGCTACATAGAAATGGAAAGTGTTCCGTGAATTTTTGCACTTCTCAAAAGATTTGATTGTCTACTGAAGATGTTGAAAGCAGCGTTTTGTTTTTTCCCGTGCGTACTTTGTTAAAATGAAATTACAGTCTCAAATTTTAGCCATTTGAAGTTCTTTCCATTCAAATTCCTGCTTCTCAAGTTATGTGATCATGAGTGAGATCAGCTTCCATCCTTTAGGACTGTGGCAAAATGGGAGCAGAGGGGGGAAGTATCATCTTGGGATGGGAATTGAAAGATTAGAGGATCCTAAGTTCAATTAAAAAAACCCCACCTCATAATAAAAATGGATGATTTGTGAGAAGCCGTAATCTTAAAGTTTTTCATCTGGTTATACTTTACAATACTGTTATTTCCAGAAAGTATTCAAACTGTAGAAGGAAGTGCCCTTTAATTTTGATGCCACAGAAAGTTAGAAACAAATGTCCTGTTTTTTTTTTAATCCTTTCCCCCCTTGATCTCACAGGAAAAACTGCCCTCTTGAAAGGTACAGATAAAACCCACCAGGTCTAACCATAACACTTGAAGATACAGCTGCCCACTAAGTGGAAAATACAGTATTAGAAGTTTAATCATGCGAATATTGTGCAGTCTTCCAGCTTGATTGAAGATAATTAGTTATGCCATTGAAGATAATTAGTTTTAACCTTGTTGTGCTTATGGAGTGATGTGTTTCACTCATAAGAGAGAAGCAGAAATGTCTTTATTCATGCAAAACAATGATTTAACAGGATTCAATGGCAAGGTACATGGGGTTAGTTACTGCATAGAGGACAGGGTCTGAGGAGGATCCTCCTCTTGAGTCATAGGATTCAGAGACAACTTCCTTACTTTCTAGAGTCCTGCTCAGTGGAGTCGAGGTGCAGCTGGGTCCAATCCCAGGCTTGGTCAACGCTTTAGGTCCAAGGGATTACATGTGCACAATCAATCTAAGATACAACCTTAATAAAGCTTACAAAGTTTAGCAAACTATTAGTTACTCATAGAGGATTTGTTGCAGCAAGGAATCTCTCAAGGAGTAAGGGATTTCTGCAGCAGGTGTAACCTTGAGAGTGGTCCCCCAAGGGGAGATCCTGTTGTGCAGCCAGCTGTCATGCAGGAGAGCTCAAAGGACTCTTGGGCTGCTCACTGATTATGGGGTAAGATCCCAGAATCATAGTCATCTTTGCATACTGACTGCAGGTGTTAGTTTCTTTCAAGTTTGGCTTCAAGTTAATGTTTCCCAGCACTGTGGTTGGATGGGCGCATTGCTCCAATTAGCCCATGGCTGATGTGTTGCTGCCTATTTACCCTGAACCCACTTTGAGCTGGATGCAGCCATTGACCAGAGGCATCCATATAGCTGGTTATAAGATAGTTTTCACTATGAAGAGATGTTAATAAAAGTACTCTTAAAAAGGTTAGAAGAATAATTACTGATCAGCGTAGTCGTGTTTCTTAAGAAACTGGAAGGACTTAACAGAAAATATGCTGAACTGTATCTAAGAAAATTGTTTATAAATAAAATGTTAGGGCTATTTAACTGTCTTGGTTAAGGTATACTCTAACAATGTGTTTGGGTGTTTTTTTTGTTATGAAACAGGCTCAAAAATAAAGAAGTTGGTGTACCCTGCAGGTCTCATGGGTATCGCTACCTCCATGTATTACCCTCAGCAAGCGGTTGCTATTGCAAAGGTCAGTGATGATACCTTTCTTTGATCATTGCCTCCTAACTTCAAATTATCTGGTAATCCATTTTTAAAAGCCATGTCATTGTTCTTGGCATTTAACAAAATTATAGTTATTTTGTCAAAGCACATACAGTCTGGGCTGAAAGATGGTCAGACATCCTGTTCCTTTTAGTGATATTTGTTTTCCTAACATCTGCAGTAGTCTCTTCAGTTTGAGGAATATAATTTCCTTTCTAAATCTCTACCCTCAAATAATATTAACACAGATACGCCTGGTGAGTACAGTTTGTATGTTTACTTACAATGCTAAGGAAGCCTGAAATATCTTGAGAGCAGATGAAAAGAAGCAAAAAAAGAAGATTCTATGGAGAAATCATAGGAGCAACATTTTGAGATAAACATTATTGATATTTTCTGGGTTTTGTTGACTAGGGTTTTAAGAAAGATAGCATGCACATTCTAGAAAGTGAGAATGCCGATGCATAATTATTGGATGCCTTCCCTTTTTATGGATTTGTGGGTTTCCTTTGAAAGAAAGAACTGAAGAGACCAGGTAATTGCTTACAGTCCCTACTGATGTCAGATCATGTGCCTTGTTGTCCATGCTTAGTGGTACTGGCAGGTTCCTCAGTTCTCCAACACAATCTGTTTCAAATCCAGCTTTTAACCACTCATGGTGCACCTATCATAATGTGTCAGAAATTCTTTATATTTCAACCTTTGATAAATTTGCTATCCAGTTCTTGGCCATGTGTGAATAACTCTGAGGTGTCAGAATATGATTTTCTCAAGAACATATGATGTTCTTTGAAAACTGGAAGGTCATTGACTTAGGAAGAGTCAAAACTGCTGTATTTGAACTCTACCAGCAAAGTGATACTCTGATCTTTGATGGAATCTTTTTTTAGTGCTTCCAGGATTCAGGTGCTCTAAATACAGATAATTCTGCTGACTTATTCTCCAACAGTGAAAATTATGCAAGTGGCAGGAAAAAAAATCAAAATCTAAGAAGCTTAGATATTTTTGTTGGAAACTGTGTATTGAAATTCTAGTTGCCTTCTGAACAATGAAGTGGGAAGCGATTGAACGCTGTTCAAACTGATGTTATTGTTTTGAAAGAAGCTCAGTTCAGTCTTAACTATGGATTTGCTATTAACAGCTTCACAATACCTTGTTTATTTTATGAGAACTTTGAAGTGCACAGTTGCTCTTTGATTAATTCACAGTTCTTAGTTTGACTGTAATGAAAAATCTGATATGAGATTGGAATAGCTTTAGCTTTGTTGACTTGGTCAGGACACTAGACATATGAATTTGGAAACTTCTGTGGGGAGAGTGATATCCTAGATACTGTTTTGGTTCCTCTAATCTCTCTTGTACTTTGCTTTTCTTAAAAAACCTGAAGTTTTAAGCATATCATATCTTAGCATCCACAATTTCTATGCCTTGATCTGGAATTGGAAACACTTTTCCCTCTTATTAATTATTTTGAAATGTTCCATAGGCCTTTCAAAAAATTTCTGTAAGCCTAGGAAAGTTTGCCTGGAGTACAAAGCTCACTTGCCAAGTTAATAAAACAGTACAGGAAATATTATGAAACATAAATTTAATTTTTTATATGATTTAAAAAAAATTCCATATTTAGGTGTTTTATCACTGCTTTTTTATTTATAGTTGTATAGTTCATTTGTCATTGTGTTGTTTTTTATTTGGTGGGTTCTTTTCCTTCCCGTTTTTATTTAAGATTTTCCATTGGAGAGCTGAAAATAAACACAGCAAAATGCACTTGTAGTTGAAGCACAACCCTTGGTTTGTCTGGAAGTAAACTTTTTTCTTCAATTAAAATGTATGAATTGCTAAGTGAAGTTATAGCAACTGATTTCATCATTGGTAGTAGTTTACAGACACTAATCATCTAACTGGAGATGGAAGAAAGGCATAGACTATTATTTTTTCCCCTAATAAAGCATAGTTTTTAAAGGTATTTATTTCTTTACTGCAAGTATTACTTTCATTTTTCTAGCTTTGAACAAAAGGTCAAACTGTATATGTGGTAAGGGAACTGAATTTAAAGTTAACTTTTTCTTTGGAACTATTATTTTGAAACTGTATTGCTTTCCAGCTAATCATAATATATTAAAAATATTTTGTATTTACTGTGGTTTATCTTTCATCTGGATAGAAATTTCCATTATGTAGTTACTTAAATCACTCTGTCATTAGAATTAAATTTTGTCCTTGCTATTAGAACCTTTCAAATTTTCTGAAGTACTGTGTGCTGTGTTTTCCATCTTCGTGAAATCAAAAAAAAAGCTTCCTAATACACAAGTTTTGTTTCTTTGGCAACCAAGTACATTATTTCTATGTCTTTTGAACCTATAATTCATCCCTTGCCCAGTTGAGTCCATAAGGCATAAACAGCTGTACTGGCACAGCTGGAAGCATGACATGATTCCAGGAACTGTGCATTGGAAGGAAGGAGTTGGTCTCTTTTGATCCATGTTTGCTGCTGAATGTTTGTGAAATGGCATTATGCCTGCTTTGTTAACAGTGTAAATGTATTAGTTTCTCAGCATGCAATGTAGATAATGAATTGCTAATTACAATTCTGCGTGTATGTAACCCTGTGTAACATACAGTATAGTCAGTAATGCATGCTTATGGTCCTATGTGGAATTAGAATACGGAAGGTTGCTCACATGCACATCAGACCTTGGAGACCACTGATGCTACCCCAGTAATGCCCAGTATGGGTATCTGTGGCCCAAGGTGACTTTCAAACTTTCAGAGTCCCTGTTGAGAACCACTTGACCTGACTTTTAAACTCGTCTGTTCAAACTGGCAGTGGCATATGGAATAGTGATGGTATTTCAGCGTGTTGTAATTTAACACAAACAAGCTGGAAATTATCTTCCAGAAATTAAGAATTCCAGGTGACTGAATGGAAAAAGTTGTCCTTTGGAAGGAACTGTTTGTATAGATGTTTGAATGGAGACTTTGAACAGTTGAATGAACTGTTTTGTTATTGTTCCTGTTACTTTTCCTGGTTGGAAGTGCCACTACCAAGAACGGTGGTGGCAACTTCAGTACTCACCTGCTTCCTCTTCAGCTGCTCCGTGAGAGGTGTACAACATAAACCCAGTGTGTGATTTGTGTTGTCTTCATGAAAGGATACACTGGGTAGTTATAAAAACTTCATGTCTGTGTTCCTGTTGACCTTGTAACTTGCACTTACAGTCTGTCTAGAGCTGTATTTTTCTACCCATGCAAACTGAAGGTCTGTGTGGGTCCTGGCTCTTGGCAGGTGTGTACAGTGTTCCAGCACTGGTTGTTTTGGGCAGACCAAACTGTCTGTGTTGCTATACCTTGTGATGTAACTACTTTACTCCAGCAATATGAATGACCAATTTCTTCTATCGTGCAATTCATGAATCACTTGATCATGTGACTCCTATAATAAAAATATTTTTAAGTTTGTACTGTTACACATTTAGTGTATTTTTAAGTATTTTAACAGAGTGCTTTTAAGCAGAAACAAAAAAGTAGATTATGGGTGATTGGTTTTTTCCTCATTTCAAGTTGATAGCTAGGTCCTCAGTAAGACTGCAGGCAAAAAAACCCCTTTTGTTTTTTGTGGGTTTTTTTCAGTCCTCGTAGGTTTGCACTGGTTGCAGAAGTCATCACGTCATCTTTTCAGATGAGCCAACTAGTTTGTTGAAGTGCTTGAGAATGAACACTCCTGCTACTGAAAAAGAAAATAACTATCTGTACCTGTAATGTTTGAATTGACCAGTTTTGGAGATTTCAGTTGATATCCTTTTTAACTGATGACCTTTATCACCTTGAACTATAGAGAATACCTGGAACATCCTACAGACTTGTTTAAAACCAAAGTATAACTGTAATTGTCAAACATGGTGACAAATAGACTATTTTGTATTTAAAACAGCCTGCATTTTGAGTTTAGTTGTGACTTGGAAATGTAGTTGCTGATTTGGGTTTATTTTCTTTTAATTCTAATTATTAAATAACCTCTTTTGTCACGTGGAACATGGTCTCCACCCAGAAGCACATCCTGTACTCCTGTGGTGTGTAACTGGTGTAATCAATCTTGTTCAGACGAACAAGAGGAAGTGGTTTTTCACATCATGTGTGCCCCACAGTAGAACCCCTTGGCACAGGGTGTTGTGGATGCTAAAAATTTGCACTTCCCTGTGAACCCTATGCAAAAAGTTCATAGCAGGGTAATTCCTTGGCCGTTGTTACACACATAGAAATCACCTCTGGCTCAGGAAGTCTCTGAGCAGTGAATTATAGAGACTGGAAGACACTTAAAAATGTAATTAAAAAACTGTTTCAGAAACATTTATGCTTGTCCTGCGTCTTGTTTCCAGCTTTGTCTGCTATAGAAGATAGGCCAATACCTTTTTAATTATTGAATTCCAAAGATTTTTTTTTTTAGTTTAACAGATCTTTATGTTAGGCAAATTGTCCATTTTGTTGTTCTTTATTTGTAAGAGAAGTGAAAGTAGGTATAGACCTGAGCCTTGCTGTAAAAACCTAATACACTTTAGTTTTAAAGGATGCTATGAATATTACACATATCACGTAAGGGTCAAGGGATACTGTTTTATTAGACTTAGGGATTTTTCCTGTTGTAAAGTACCTGTTGGTGTAATATAGCAAGCACAGTATTCCTAGCTGTATTCTGTTTTGAGAGTTGAGAGCCGGTTCTTCTTTACAGCCATTTATCAGCAAGTTCTAAACAGCAAATCAAAATAAACAGAGGGATCAAAGCACTGAAAATATAAAATTGAAAAATAATGACAAACTAAGCAGAGATGGGTTTCTTTAGTCTTTAAAATGAGTATGGTCAAATTAAGAAGTAATTTGCGTAAGTTAATTCTGTTGAATGTCAAATACTAAGAATACAATAATTGTTTCCATGCAGCATCCTTCCACTCCTGTTTGTACAGGTATATTTTCAGGTAGTATTCAAACAGTTTTTTAGCCAGTTGGGTTTTTTGATTCCTCAGGTGTCATTTTTTTTCCAGATGTTTATTAATGCTGTAGACCCTGAGCTTTAACAGGAAGAGTTAAACATCTTGTGTTTTGAGACTTCTTCCACTTAAACAAGAAGCAAAGTAATATTTCTCAGATCATTAAGGTCATGCTTTCTAAAAACTTGTGTTTCAAAGGTTGCTGGCACACAGCTGTATGATTGGAGTCTTCAAGGATACATTGCTGTAGAATCTCTTTGGAAGGATAATCCTAAGAAGAAGAAATCTGGGGAAAAAAGTGATAAGGTAAGAAGTGTGAGGAACTTGATTTCTGAATTTACCACTGCCTTTTTAGACAAAAAATTTACGAACAATAATGCTTTTTTCCCCCCTGTGACTTTGCTTTTATTTCTGATGACCAGTATTTCATGCTTTTTTTCTGTGGAAAAATATTAAGCTTATTTCAACTTAAACTTTCAGAAATGCTGTTTGTAAGTTTTGTTTAGTATCATCTCATGCAGATAAGCAAACAGATTTCTAGGAAATACGTGTAGGTGGCTTGGTGAAGCAGAGTGTGAAAGACTGGACAACTGAGCGAGGTGGTTAAATATGTGACAGGGAGAGCCTGTAGGGGTTTTAGGGAGTTTTTTAATTGCCACTTAAAGAAATAAGAGGTCAGGTGTGTGACATAAAGCTTCTGTGGTTTTAAATTCAGTTCTAAACTCACTGTGACTTTAATTTCTGATTTCTAGGCAGTGTGCTTGTTCTGTTGGTACAAACACTGCCCTTGCTGCTGACTTCTTCCCATCTTTTATTGTAGTTGTTTAGCGTAGCCTGGCAAACCCAACAGGTGATTTGAAAACACCTTTGAACCAGTGGAAAGTCTTGGTCTTCTGTGGATCCTCTGATTGAGCCATTGCTCGCAACTGGAAACTGTTCAGGCTAACAGTGATGTACAGTTGCTGGGTTGCTGTAAACAGAAGTCCTTTCTGACCAAAACACAGTGTTTTTGGCCTGGAGGCCTAATATGTGAGGGGAAAAGCACTGGGAGAGTGACATTTTGGAGAGGCAATTGCCCTTGAATAGACTGCAGGTGTGGGACCAGTTCTCTAGGTAGGTCTGTGTGTAGGACTAGTTCCAAACAAGCTGGGTTGGAGAAATGCTCATGTGTCTTGGCAGTTACTGAGTCTTCTGAAAGTGGAGACTTTCATCTGTGGATACTAATCCTGTATTGGCCAAAGGCACCTCGGTAAATGCACTTGTGTAGCACTTTGAATAAAGAAATATTAGTTAATTGTACTGTACCTTTCCTAAAATCTAGGCTGTCAAAAAGAATCTCAAGAAAAAGGGCAGTGTTAAAATATTTCAGAAAGGCAAACTGACAGCATTAGTAAAAACTAGCTGAGCTTTTTATTTTACTGTGTCTCAGGCTTTCAAAAGGAAACACGTGGTTGTTATTGGAAGGCAAAAAGTTTTGAGGCTTTCATCTTATTAAAAGGCTTATTTAAGCACTTACTACCTCAGCAGAAAAATAAACAACATGAAAAATTGCAGAGACCACTAAGTAAACACACTTCTTTCTCTTCCTCCCTGCAGAGTCTTTAAATCACACCCCTTAGCTGCCAAAACATGTTACTTGCACAAAGGTGCAAATTGCCATTCATTGGTGTCCTTCTAAAGTTCATCTCATTGTTCAGATGCTGTTAACTGTTGCAGTTTAACTTGATGGATTAGACAAGATTCAGAAATGCTGTGACTCAAATGTAGAGACAGTAACAACTTGATAAAATTGCCAGTGTTTTAGATGTTCACTGATCTCTTGCCACTGAGTCATGCAGCCTTACCTTACTTTGTGTGGGGAAGTTGTTGAAGGGATCGTATTGTCTCCCTGGTGTGTTGATAAGCTGAACAGCAGTTGTAAAAAGTCACATGTTTTTGACTAGAATGTGGGCTGAGAGGTATTTCTAGTGGAAGAAGTCTGCTCTAAAAGCTTTCTTTGGTTTCTGTTAATGAAGCTGTATAAATTACATAATTGAGACTTTGGATGGGTAAGGGTGGGTTTGTTTTGTTTTAATTGTTTTGTTGTTTGTTTTTTAAGATAGCATTGTGATGTTTTATCAGGATGTGGTCAGTCACAGTTAATGATAAAAATCTATACCTTCTTTATACATGTAAGCACTAGTGTGTCCCTAATGTGAGCTGTGAGATGTGAAGCAGATGCTAGAAAAACTTCTTCAGTCTGTCTCTAGTGCTGTGTATTTATATCAGTGCAAAAAAGGTAACTTTTGTTCATACAGATGATGAGATCCACCAAATCAGTATCAACTTTTCCAGCAAAAGAATTTCTGCTTAAGTTTCATTTTTGTTGTAGTTTTTACTGGTACAGAAGTGTCATGGAAGAAAATACTTTTAATTAGCATGTACCAAAGCTGGCAGAGCATTCTAGGATAGATTCTGGGACTTCTGTCTTAATTTGATAACCCTGTGGAAGAATTTGGTTGCTTTTGTATACGTATTTCTTATTGTCGTACTAGGCAGCTGGATTCCTTAACTAGCAAAGACAAATCTAAATGTAGTTATTGAGTTGTTCTTGCAGCAGATGTAACTCATTTCATGAAACTACACCAGAGCAAAAGATGTTATTTTTTGGTTTTGTGACATTTACTCTAGCACTTTCCTGTTGCTACACAATGGATTCTTGCAATTAGTCAAGCAACATATGGGTGGCTCTTCTTGGCTTCTTTTAACTTGTTACGTTGCTCATAATTTGTTTGATAAGTCATGGGTGCCACAGCTGTGCATAACTTCATGTTTGTGCAGCAATATGTCATTAAAATAAATGTGGTATGTTAATTTTCTGAAGGTTTTATGAAACAAAAGCCTGTGCCAAATTGAGGTCATATCAACTGAATTCTAAGTTCCACCAAGAAAGCTGAATTCCAGGACCTCCTGTAGCTACATTTCAAAGCACTGTGGCTGCAGCCCCACCGTACAGCAAGTCAGTCTGATACGGTTTTTAATACACTTTTGTTGAAGGATGTAGCTCTTCAGAATGTCAGGATGAAAGCCCTCTGCTAAAACTACACAAGTGCCATATGCAAAAATCAGTGTTCATACTTTTATTTTCAGAGGGATGAAACATTTTCCTAATATGGTACAGTGGGAGTAGTTTTTCAGCTTCTGTATTTCTTATCTTGATAAAAATCTATATATGTTTTTATTATACATATAAAATATATAAATATTAAAACATCATTACTATCCATGGGTATTTTTTTAAGTGCTTGCTGGTTACAGAGTACTTCCAGGTGCAAAGAGGTCTCAGCTTTGGGTGCCAGTTTCCTGCACTTGCTCAGAACCAGCATCAAGGAAGTTGTGGACCTGAACCTTCCTCACCTGAAAGCTCTGATGAAAATTGTGGTGTCAGTGTTTTGGCTGGAGAGCTTTAAAATCTGCATCACAGACTGTGACCATAGAAAATTTTAAAATGAGTTTTAAGAGAGTTTTCAAGTCACATGTGTTTTGATCATCTTTTAAAACACAACATAAGCAGCTGAAAGAGCTTCTTTCTACAGAAAATACTTGTAAGACTTGTCTTCGATACCTTCTGAACAGATAAGCCAAAGTTTGATTATTTGCTTTGGGCAGAAAGTGCTGTTTCCTGTTATATGCCCTTCTTTTATTGTTTCGTAGTAAGAACAACAGTCTAAAACTTCTAAAACGTGTAACTTCTTTTGTAATTGGTCCTTAGTATGGGCAGTGGGGAATTTAGATGTGTTAGAGGTGGGAAAGACAGAACCTACTCTGCAAAAAGTTGGTTTCTTAGAAGGCAACTGAGAGTAGCATTTTTGAAAGTCCTTCATATTTCTGTGAGAGTTAAGTTCAAGCTCAACTTAAATACAAGAAGAATAACTGAGGAATGATGAATAAGGTAAGCCAGTGATGTTCTCTTTATTCTAAGCAATACATTGCAAACAAAAGAGGACAGAAGAAAAGGTAAATTATTAATCTGTAAGCCCAGGTAAACCCATGTTTTTCTTTGGCAGCTGCTGTTTTGTTTCGGCTTTTTGTCCGGGTGGCCAGGCTCTCCCTTTCAAGAGTTTTTGTAAGCGTAAGAGACATGTACCTACCTTTGAAGTTATAATTTCTAACAGTAGGCGTCAGTGTAACAGGGCCTGGCCACCTGTGGGACCTCTTCAGAGGCAGCAACAGAAACTTAACTTCTGCACCTGGCTTAGCCACAGTGTGAGGGGAAAAAGGCACTGCACATATGGGGATTTTGACATTGAGCTCGTTTGCTTTGGGGCATTTCTCTTTGTACTGAAGGAAAAGTTTCAGGTTAATCATTGTGGTTTTCTTTAAAGTTTGTTATTTAGAATTAAAGTCTCAAGGTATCTCTGTTAGATACTGTGAGCTAAGTCAAGGTGTATTTTAATAACTCATGTATTGAAACCATACAAAAAGCATTGTGTAATGTGCAAATGATAGTTGAATAATTTTCAGCTTCAATTTTTTTTTTAATCCCATGGAATCCCAATGTATGGAACAATTTATAATGCATGAAGATTTCTTATTAGTTATCTTTCGATTAAAACTGTCACAGCGTAAGAAGGCAAAATATTTCCCCTTGGTACTGTGGGGTAAAGCTCTGCTGTGTGAACTCTGGAGTGGTTGTGTTGAGCCAGAAAGTGGAAAGACTGTCTTGAATATGTGCCTGCTTCTAATTACAAGAGGGCATCGTGGCACAGAGGATGTCTGTCTTCTGGGTCGTTGATCTAAACACATTTTTTGCTTCTAATGTGGTTTTCAGTGTGACTAGAGGACTTTGGCACTTTTTTGTAAAATTATGTGTGTGTATTTCCTGTGCCAGCTCAAAGGATATCTTTTGGCTAACTCATATTACTGCTTGAGCAGTCTCACTCACACGCTCACTGTTTACATTGTGGGCATATACAGTGGATGGAGTTAAAAGTACTTCTTAGTTCCTAATTCAGCAAATGAATTTTTGTGAGGAATGGCAGTTTACCAGTGGATTGGCTTGAATTAAATAACTCAGGCTTAATAGATCTAGTGAAGACAAGCGCCGTGTTGAGATCTACTGAGCTCACAGAGAAAAAGGAACTTAGCAAGACTCCTGTTTTCTTGTGTATGTTTGTGTGTTGCTTTGGATTTTTTTCCTCTTTCAGAACTTAAAAAATTTGCCTAGATGATAATTACTTTTCGCAAGTTAAAACAAGCAACTGGAACAGACTTCTCTGTGAACAACTTATTTTTAGTTCATTTGTTCAGGATTGAGTAAACCCCGACATGAGGCATCGTTAGTCAGATTATTCATTATAAATTGTAGTAAAACGTCATAATTTACAAGTTCCTATACAGGAAAATTACTGAGTAGGCCATTATTTGGAAATGAGTGTGGTTTGTGGATGTGATTTCCTATACTATGAAATACCTAGAGTAATCATCAAAATAAAATGGATTTTTGAATGAAAGAATTACCTTTCAAAGGTCTTGCTAGGCATTTTTTGATTAAGAAATTGAGAATTATCCTCATAATTGAATCTTGATACAGCAAGTCTGTATCTCCAGTGCAGCATATGCAGGGTCTCATAGACTTGGTGCCTTACTGCGTTTAGCTTGTAATGTATAAATTTGACCCATCCTGTGAAATGTTTTCCAGTCTACTCTGGCTTCTTTTGTTACATTTTCCATCACATTCAGAATTACAGAATCACAGAATGCTTTGGATTAGAAAGGTCCTTAAAGATCATCTGGTTCCAACCCCCTGCCATAGGCAGGGACACCTTCCACTAGACCAGGTTGCTCAGAGCTTCATTCAGCCTGGCCTTGAACACTTCCAGGGATGGGACTTCCACAACTTCCCTGAGCAACCTGTTCCAGTGCCTCACCACCCTCACAGTACAGAATTTCTTCCCAGGATCTAATCTAAACCTGCCCTCTTTCAGTTTGAAGCCGTTTCCCCTTGCCCTGTCCCTGTCCATGTCCCTCTGGATGGCATCCCTTCCCTCCAGAGTGTCGACTGCACCGCACAGTTTGGTGGTGTCAGCAAACTTCCTGGATGTGGATTCAATCCCACTGTCCACATTGCTGGCAAAAGTGTTAGACACAGCCAGTCCCAGCACTGATCCCTGAGGATGCCACTCATCGCTGGTCTCCACTCCAACATCAGACTGTTGACTGCAACTCTTTGAAGCATCCAGCCAATTCCTTATCCACTGAGTGGTTAATCTGTCATATCCATGTCTCTCCAGAGACAAGGATGTCATGTGGGACAGAGTCCAATACTTTGCTCAAGTCCAGGTAGAGGACATCAGTCACTCTTCCCTCATCCACCACCACTGTAACCTTGTCATAGAAGGCCACTAACTTTGTCAGGCACACTTTGCCATTAGTGAAGCCATGTTGGCTATCACCAATCAACTCCTTATTTAAGTCATATTGGTAAAATTATCCTTCTAGAGTAACAAGGAAATGCCATTTAATTTTCATGTGTATAATTTAAGGGCAGTTGAGGCTGGGTGCCATGTCTCATCATTTCCCCCAACCCTCCGTTTAAAGCAGAGACAGCTTCAAAGTTAGATTTGGTGATTCAGGCTTTGTGCTCCAAGGGTAGAGATTTAGAAAGTTCTCTGCAAAACCTGCTCCAGTGATCAGTGGTGTGATACATTTGTAATTTTTTGCCCTTTAGATCTAAGAGAAATTTGCCATGCTCCTCTGTCCTTTTCTCTGTGTCCTTTTGGTGTGAACCTCTGAGAAGAACCTAGCTCTTCCGAATGTGTAAATACACATTAAGGAAACGTGGATAGGAATTCGGTTCCCCCTTTGCCTGGTCTTTACCAGGCTAGGCAAACCTGTATCTCAGTCTGTCCTTGTATGTCAATTACTTCAGCCCCCAAGCCATGTGTGTGGCCCTTTAAGTATTTTTTTATTGGTATCTATTTAAAACTATAATCAAATGCCTGTTTGTTATAGCATCTTGGCAAATAGATAGACCAGACACTGTAACAAGCTTCTCTTCATTCTTTGATTCCTATCATTTATTTTGGAGAAAGTGTGAGAACACTCTCTCAAAGGATGTGTGCTAAAAGAGGCCTATTGTATAAATCCACATAGAACTCAAAGAATGCAAAATAGCAACTACTCTGTGGGTATTCATCCTCTGTTATTAGTGCAGGCAAAATGAGTCAATTAAAGCACTTCTGTTGAGCTACTTCTCTCAAATCCTCTAATTGCTCAGCTAACTACAGGAAGGCTAAAGTCTAGAAAGTGTCTGGGAGATCACGTTTGAGTGTATTATATTGAAATAGTCTCATCAACCACCACTTGATTTGCAAGACATTTTTGTTTCAGCTTTTGAAGAGGGTTTCTGTTCTGGCAAAAACATTAATCGTGGATTATCTCCATTGAAATTTTGTACACATTTTTCACTCCTCAAGGGTGATGCAGTTGGTGAGAAACCCCTGGAAGACCATGCTACTTCAAACAAAGAGCGAGCCCAGAAGTAAAATGCTACATCACCTGGCATCAAACAGGTAAAGGATAAAGACTGATTAGTTTGTGGTTACAGCAGCACAGTAACCTGGAAAAGTTGAACATTTGCAACTTTGACTTGTGCTTATATTCTTCATGTTGATGAGGAAAAGAGGGGACAGATAATTCTATTTGTTTTAACATTTGTCAAGAATATGCATGCTCTTTAACACAATTTAAATTAGGGAATCTAAGCTCTTTGACTTCAGACCATAACAAGTAAACATATGTCTGCTGGAAGGGTTCTGAGTTAATTGAGCAAGGCCTTGTGATTGTATTTTTGGTTGGTTTTTGTCTTTTTTTTTTTTTCTTCTTTCCCATTGCTTCCTCCTATACCAAAAACCTTTTTGCCTTCTTTGTCACACTTGTACAAGTATGAAGGAGGGGAAAGAAACCTCTTCCCTGCTGATAAGTTTTCTCCAAAGATTTGTCAGTGCCAGGGAACAGCGTTGTCTTACAGCCTGTAGCAGTAAACAGTGTGCCTGACCTTTCATGTTAATGCACTCCCCAAATGAGACGTGTTTCATCAGCTGGGAATAAATGATGGAGGAAAGGGAGGCAGCATTTCCCAGTTCTCCAAGGCAGAAACTCAAGCTGAGACACCAGGTCTGTTTCTGACTTGGCCTTGGGGCTCCTTTCTAAACTCAAGCAAGTCCTATGGTTACAGTTTCTAGAAAAGCCAAACAAAAACATCCTCTCAACTCTTTTAAGATAGTTCAGTTTCATTAGACAAAAACTGCTCTGTATTTGAGGCATATTATTAATAATTATAATGTAATTGGACATCATTTAGTACAAAATGTCAGATAATGTCTGCTCTGTTAGCAGTTGATAAAGGGTGTCTTTTATGAACATGTTTTCTACTTGCTTGTCTTTGCCCTGCATTATTTTTGCATCATGTTAAAAACTGATTTTTCATCAGAAAATGATCCTGTCATTGTAGGGACTCCTCATTATTTTTGTATGCAGTGTCCCATTTACTAGAAAAATTCTGGGTTTTTTTCCTCTACTGCCAACTGTGTAAACAGAGCCCACATTTAGCAAACTGCACCAATTTTTTTCTTCCATGCTTCAGCACCAGTCACGTATGTTTGCAGATGTGATGGAATGCACACATCTGCTGAGCAACCGCCTTCCACTGCTACACAGCCAGCTCTAAAAGCAAAATTATTTTTTAATGTTGTTTCCCTTAATGTTTTTTTAATTGTTATAGCTGATTCATACAAGGGCAAAAAGGTATGTTGACTGGCTGATGTACTCAGCATGTTAGTTTTTCCTTCAGACATTTGAGTACAAAGTCCTTAAGAAAACATGTTTTCCAAGTACTTTGTAAAATAGTCATGTGAAATAAAAAATAAGAAATTTTTTTTTTTGCTTGAAGATACCCAGGAGAACCGAGAGGAAGAAAAGCCTCTCTAAAATTCACTGAAATTTTATTGTGCTTATTGTCAGCTAGGACAGAGCAACTCAGTGATAAAATGCCAGGAAGATGGAACTTTTGTTTGTGACACTGTACAAATATCAAGGTTCCTTACAAGCAGAAATCCATAAATAGTCTTTGTTTTATTTTAGCATTTCTTACTATGAATATAATTTCTGTTAGGTGTTTATTCGCTTTTTGAAATGTCAGCTTTTTGCTTCAGTCACATTTTCTTTGTTTGTGGAAGGCTTTTAAGAGAGAGGATAAATTGCTCAGGTGCTTGAAGTACCTGAATGCTTCTGGTTTTAAGACCTCTGTGCTTCACCACATGTGATTTCTGGAGGAGATATATAAAGGGAACTGATAGATTTTTGACCTCAAGCAACCAGTTAGTGAAAGTTCAGTTCAGTATCACTTTCAGCTGTTCTGTGGGGGTGGCAATTTGTTACTTGTGCTTGAAATCAAATCCAATTATTTAACTCCATACCCAAGTCCAGATGTTTGTTTGGATTTGGGTGATCCCAAAGGTTGAGGAACCCTGCTGTGATCTTTGAAAAGATGCAGTTGTTTGTTTTTTTTTTCTGAATGAGATCAGTCTTGAAAGTCTCACTGTATTTTCAACTGTTGGTAATATTCCTAGTGGAATGTAGTTACTAGAATAAAGACAGTCTCATTTCCTCAATGATTAGCCACAGAATGAGTCCCTGAAGTGTGAATGGTCAGCCAAGGACAAAATCACTTTGGGTTGGAGACAGCAACATATTTCTCCATTCCAAAAACCAGCAGCATTGCACCTCCTTTATTATAGTTTGTTTGTCATCAATAATTATACACAAACTTCAGCTCAAACCACATCCTATTGTGGAAGAAGCAAGCTGTAATTTTATCCAGTTGTGTTGAGGAGTTGCACAGAAGTGAGGGGGTTCTGTGTTTTTCCATGAAGATAGCATATCTCATTTTCACTCTCTTCTGGTTCCATCTTTAGTAATTCCATTTCTTTGAGTTAAATTGCCCTAGTCTTACATCAGAGTAAGTAAGATGAGGAAAACGTGCTTTTGATGGGAATTTAAAAGAATTCTTTTTAAGAAAGTTGGTTAATTACACCAGATTCCCATTGGTGTTTGGTTGCTGTGAAGTGTTCTTTCTCTTTTGTACTTCCACATAGGTCAGCTATGGGAATCGAGTTCTCTAAAACAGACATGTCAGTAATATGAACAGTTAATTATCTCTACTGCAAGGGAATTGGTATTGAGACTATTCCTCAAATACATTTTGATCAATTTGCCACATCAAAGGAAAAATGTTCTAATGGCACTTTGACAATGGAAAGAAAAGGCCTGCAGTATTTAATTCTGCTTTGTCCCTCCTTTCCTCTCCCCCTTAACATCTGTCCCCTTGCTTTGCCTGTAGGTGAAGAAAAATACGTTATGAGCAACAATTTCCCAAGAAAAAGATGAAAACCATCTGAATCCATTTTGAATGTAACTAATCTGCCTTCTGCCTCAGAATAGTCTGATGGTGTGCTGCTCGGGCTTCTGCTATGGATTCTGTGAAAGGACACTACGTATTTTGGGTCAGGCTCGAGATCTTGTCCTCTGTTCTGCAGTGGGGCTCAAGTGTGCCCGTGATTGTCCCATTGCAGGATCAACATTGCAAGTAACAAGTCTCAAAATCCCTCAGTCTCGTATTATTTATATATAAAATAAAATTCCAGATACACTGAATGGTCCAGTTTTTTCCCCTCCTCCTGTTTTGTTTAAACTCAAGGATGCTATGTTTGCACAGTCCGTGAAAGGTTCTGGAGATGTTGTTGACAGTGCCTCTATTTTTTACCAGTGAGGGGAAGCTGAAAGTAGCATGATGTTTTGGCTGACACGGGCTCATAGAATTAGGAATGGGAACAATTACAATGACTCTTGTGTTTTATCAAAGTCTCCCCCTCTTTTCTATACAAGTCTTCTGCCTCATCAGTGTCAGCAGGAGGTATATAATGAAGCATCTGTGAGTTCCTGTCTAGTAGATGGATGGGAATGGAGCTGTTAATGTTTGTTCTTGTTTTTGTTTGAATGCACAGCACAATGGGAACCAGAATGTTGTGGTGGTGGGAACCAGCTATAGAATAACTTGGCTGTTTCCTTATTCCCAGTCAGGGGAGGGGAGGAAAAAGTGAAGTGAAATACAAAAGGATTTCCAGCATTTTGAAATCTTTGCACAATAAAACATTTACATCATTTGTTGCCATTTCCATGAGTCTCTCTTTTGGAGCATGATGCTTCACGAGTTACTGTAGTCCAAGTATCTCTCAGCATTTAAAGCCATGTTGGTGAGTCTTAAATGCTCCCTAATTAATCAGTGAATATGAGGAAGAGAGGAAGGATGAAATGAAGTATGTGCTTGTATGGTACATTAACTTTCTGAAAAGATCAGGGAATTAAAAACAAAATAAATCATATTTAAAATGCTTTTAAACATCTTTATTATTACATGGTTAGGTATTCCAGCTGAGCATATTCCACAAACTTTTAGTGAAAAACAAACAGACCTTGGCAACGTGAGTGCCAGTCTGTGTGGGCATTGTAAAATGGGGCGACTCTTTTTTAATAGAGGCACAAGGCATGTGGTTGCCTCAGACAGAAAAACCGTGTCTCCCAACATGTTCAGTGCATGTTTTTATGGTTATTTTAGGCTGGTAAAGGTGTATGTTGATATAGCAAAGGGAGCAGAGTTCTTGCATGGGGTTTGGGAGGTATATGTGTATGTTTTTGGTTTTACTTCAAACTTGCCGAGGTAGTTCAAGCAGGGTTGGGAGGATCAAAGTGTTTCTGTCAGCAGTGGAAATGAAACTTGTGAATTATCAATCACAGCTGTAACTGCTCTGTTACACGACTCCTGCAATACAAGCATAGATTTGTTTCTTCCATTAAAGATAGTACTTCACTTAGGCATTCTCATATCTTACAGAGAGTGATTACCAGGAAATTAGGAATACAGCTTTAGATGGCTGTATTTTTTCAGTAATATTTGGCATATGCCACCTTGGCATTTAAGAACATGATTGCTTGGTAATTCAAGTATTTTCACCCCTAGGCTCTGCCAAGAAGTGCTTTCCTCATTCTTACTTTTGATGCAGTTGTTAGCTGTTGTTCTGTTTCTTTTTACTGCCTGTGAGGCAGAGTGAAATTTTTCATGTCCTGTTTGTTTCATTCAAATGCAACAGCTTTTAATCTTTATTTTGTTTACATGTGTGTGCGCACATGTTTAAAAAATCCTGGGTTAAATAAATATCACTTAAATGCTTTTCACTTTATCACATCTTCGTACTGCATATTTACGCTGTTTAAAAATGTCCCAAGTGACTGACATCAAACTAGAATGCTTTTATCTAGCAGGAAATGACTGCCTTCAAGCACCTGCATGCACACATGACAAGAAAATAGTTCCAAAATGTGAGCAAGGCAGCTTAGCTGAAATGCTTTCCTTATGCCATCTGTTTTTTACAACTGCAGGAAATAAAAACAAAGTTTCATACTGGTAAGAGCCCAAGAGATCATAAACATTCAACTCTCTTGGCACAGACTTTTCTAATGAGGAACAGGAGAGCAGTCAACCCTGTTGACAGATATATATGTAAGTATAGTTGTATGTGTGCGCACATGCACAGACGCATGGAACTAAATTGTGCATGCATGTGTTATCTTGCCAGACTTTGCCTGTGGGTATTACGATGTAAGCTAAAAATGGTATATTCCCCACCCAAGCTTCATGTCAACAGTTTGGTCATCCTTCCACTTGAAGGCTTTTTGGCTTGGAGTCTGTGCAGCCTAAATAGTGTTCTCATCTCAGCATCCTCTGCTGCAGTGGCTGCTGGCAGACGTGCTGGGCCAAGTTGCAGTGCTCTCTCTCAAAAATATGATCTTTAATCTGCAGCACGTGAAAGTTGCAGAACTGGAGGTCATTGGGTTGGCCCTGTGTTGTGATCACAAGTCCTGTAGGCAACGTGTTGGTTGAGTGAAAGTGGACAGTGTAGCCTCTCCTTTTCCTAGAATGAACATCACCAGCCTCGAGTAATCCTGTTAGCATGGGTGAATATGCACAATTTTGCAGCTTTGGATTTTGCCACAAGTGTTCATTGCAAACCCGTGCTTTAGACTCTGTGCTGCAACTGCAGGAGACCCTAGACACAGACTTATTATTAGAGGTTCTAACTGAAATGTTCTGGAGCATTTGTCATTGTGTCTGTACCTTCAAGGAGAGCTATTGCTGCACTGCAATACAGAGCAGAATAGAAATGGAGGGAATTCTGTTTTACCTCTAAAGGAAAGAGTGCCCTGGGAGATGAAGGGAATTGCTACTGCTCTGTTTATTAGCTTTGGCAGAAAAACCTCAGTATGAGCATATTTACTTCAGGGTAAATATAAACTCCTGCTCCATTTATTTCTTTTTCCCTTTTTTTTGGTTTTGTTAAGTTTATTTCTGTACCTTCCTACAAGTTCTGAACTACTGCTAAGGTCAGTTTCATCATAATAAACTGCTGTTGACAAAGAGCATTTTGGCTCTTCAGGTTTGCTGGGGAGGCTGGCGTGTCTTCCTGCTGGACCTTCCTGGATGCAGCATCTCAAAGCAGCATTGGCTATTGCACCTGGATTGCCTGGCAGCTGGCTGAGGCAGCCCCACTGCAGAGTGGTTTTGAAAGGTACAAAAACTTCTCGTGTACAAGGAAAACCTGTGATAACAGTATCTTAACTACAAAGCAGAAGTTGTTTTAGCAGAAAAAATGTTTCCAATTGTACAGTAACCTCCTGTCCTCTTAAGTCTGTACCATTAGCTGATTCTTGTGTTTATTCACTGTGGATGATTCTTACTGACTGGAGCTGGCAGTTTTCTCAGGGTCCCTCTGGAAGAAATGTTGGTATATTGATGCAATGTGTTCTCTCCTATTTCGTGTCAGTGAAGTTCATCATTGGTTGTCCCTGTTTAAAGACCAAAGTCTGATCTGGACTTTAATCTTGTCTGGAAGTTCACGGATTCCTCCAGAGTGCTGCTCTCACAGCCATGTTTTCAACCTGGTGTTACTGGTAGCCATTGCATTGGTGTTGAAAGTCGGTGAAATCAAAGGTGTGCTGAGGATGTCTCATAGCTGGTTACCAATCTTCCTCTAAAAATGCCTTTCTGCCTGGGAAATGGACCTACAATGCCTGCACCGGCTAACCCATCAGGCTCTGCATTTAAAGGTTTCAGTCTACCAACTAACACACAAAACCAGTCAGTCACTTGGGCCACATCCAGCCATGTCTGATAAACTGGATGCAATGCTCCACTCCCAGCCCGTTATTGAGGCATGATTGTGTTACAGGGAAACTTTGCTGGATCTTCTGGAGAGAGGAAGATAGATCCCAGTGACTTGCTGTGTGCCTGGGAATAGCCTGGCTGCAGCCTGAGCTGTGCTCAGTTGTGATCCCAGAGTCTTTGTGCCCACTATGAAAGCAGCAGTGGGGGCAAGGGGACAGCTTGGTCAGGGAACTTCTCCTTTTGTTTATAGTGTGAATATAAACCTTCTAGAATTTAGTATGATAGAGACTAAAGCTAAAGGATTACTTTGTGTGTAGTCTGTCTGGATCTTGCTCAGCAATATTAACATGAAGAGCATAAGACAGCCCATGAAGTAACAAGATGGGTCACTTGCTACATGCTTTTTGGCTGAGAGGAGAGATGCTGTGTCAGGAAGGCTGTGGCTGCAGTTCTTTCCCAGCTTGGGTCCATCAGTCCCACCCGAGGAAGGTGGCCTGCAGGGCTGTGCAAATGAGTGCTGGAGAGCTGCATGACAGCCTCTCATCCTGCCCCTCCTTCACTGCTCACTGTGCATTTTACGGTAGTAGTGAGTTCAGCCGCTGCATGCCTGGATAAAGAATAGCCTCCCAAGTAGAACCGAATTTCTTCCTGCCTTGGCCGTTGCGGTGTGAAGGCCACAGGACCACACCATGTCCCCTACCAAAATCTTTCCAAATCCGCTGTTCTCTGTCCCACTGCATCTGGGTCTTCCACCCTCTTCACCCAACGCCAGGGCGCAGCACCCGTGCCTTTGAGCAGTAATCACTTCCTTTGAGCTGAAAGTGAGCCACATCCAGCACTTGGCAGGGAGTGCTGAGGAGCCCTGCGGTGCCCCCGCTCCGCGGGCAGCTGGCTCTGGAGGAGGAGGAAGAGAGGGAAGGATGCCCCGAGTAGAGGTGCGCGGTGATGTTCCCTCCGTGCCAACTCACATCTTCACTTCGGGGGTGTAGGAAAGCTCTCCCTGTCCCGGCGATGGGGGGAACGCTGGGGCATGAAGCCAGAAGAATCTTCGTGACGCTATGCACGTACCAGCTAAGGATCGTAGGCAGGCAGCTGTGGAGAGAGCCTCACCACCGCAGTTTTAGCCCCTTTAGTTTCCTTTTTGTTAGGGCTAAAAACTGTACAGTAAAAAGGGATTCTTCCCTTCCCCCCACCCCCTGCCCCAGATTAAGTTCACCAATGTCCTCTTTGTAAATTTAGCAAGCTTCAGACTCACTTCCTTTTGTCAGGAGACCTGAAAGAGCCATTTCCTGATTCGTACAGGGCTCTTGTATGCGCACACTAAGTGCTCAGTCATGCCGTGAATCATTAAGGTAACCTCCGTTCAAAGCACCGCGCTGATACTTCGGTGTCGGACGAAAAGAAAGAGTTTTGTAATTGAACAGTTTCGAATTTCAGTGCAGCGCTCTGTACTCATCTTTGCATTTACCGAGGAGCCGCACCAGTGAGCTTGGACCTTCTGTCTTAAACTCATAATTTACAAACTGCTCAAGCTAAAAAGGGCTGGTGAAAGCACCAAAGCCAGCCCAAAGGATTATGTTTACTGTCGTGTGCCAGGCTTGACACATTTTCCATATCCTGCCAGAAATGAGGAATGGCATCGGGAGCAGGGAATGAGTCAGGCCACGGTGCCACACACGGAGCGGCCTCAGGAGCCTCGCCGGGGCAAGCTCGGGGCTCGGCACTGCCCGTGTGAAGATGCTGGAGACAACTCAGCTTCTATCACGAGCAAAGGATTTACTCTCCTGTCTGTGGTTCGGTGGGAGATCAGTGAGACACGGTGTGCTGTGTTTATGCTTCCTGTACTCACCCCGAGTGCATCTGACAGTAAAAGGGATGAGCTGTTACTGGCTGAAGGGAGAAAAAAGGAAGTGTGCACTGCTCGCCTCCCCCCATCCCTGCCAAGCGGGAGGGTGAGCCAATTCATACATAATATTGGAGTCCTCTGCCATTTAGCAGCTTTTGCACAGCATCCAACTGTACAAGGACACGTCCCTGGGGTCAAACAACCTTTGGCTGTACTTCTGCCTCAATGGAGTAAGATCAGGATGATCTCCCCTTGGATAAGAGAGCAAAACACACAGATGCTAAAATCAGCAACTGTGTTTTGACCAAAAAGAAAACAGTAAAGGGGAAGAAGGCTTAGCTTGTGGAAAAAAAGAGAAGTAACATAAATATGAGTGCATCCCTTGTTACTACCACAACCCTTCTCAAACTCTTTAAAAAGTCAGATATTTACCAGTTGCTTTTCAGCATAATTGTGCACTGTTCTATTTGCAGATGAGGTTAGCTTGCTAAGGGGAGTCTCTTGTTGAGGAATGGTAGAGGAGCAGTGGTACAAAAGCACCCTCAGCCCTGCTAGTCAGCCCAGGGTGACTCACACCCAAAAGTAACAGAACTATGTGAGCAAAAAACCCAAATGATTTTAGGCTCCCGGTGGGTAAGCTGAAGTGCAATGTAGATGTGCAGAGCTCGTTACATACTTTAGGCCACAAGTCTCAGCTAAGAATGTGCAGTACTGTGCTCAGAGCACAGTTTTTATCCTGAAGAGGTACTACCATAAATAAACTAATAACCATCAGTTGTAAATGAACTGCCACAAGTAAAATCATAACCACTGAGGAGGTGTGAAGTGGTACTTTTAATTAATAGTCCTGTGGGACTTCCTGTATGTTTGTATTTTCCTTGCAGAGTGAAAGGTGAAAGGTGTAAGGGGAGCAGTTTTCTTTGCTCACGAGTCCTCCCCTCTTTGCCTGCAGCTGGAAAACAGCTCTGCCTGCAGCACATCATGTGACCCATCTGGCTCACCTGCCAGCCCCAGAGGAATGCTTCTGGAATATGGATTAGCTCAACACCATATCTCCCAGCTGTTAAAGTGGAACTCTTTCTGCTCATGCCTGCAGGAACTCAGGGCTGGAGTCCCTAGTCAGAAGATTTTGTAATGTTTTCATACTTGATTGTTGACTTTATTTTCTGCACCATCTTGCTTCTTCTCAGATTTCTCCTCTCGCTGCATTTGTGATCCCTCTTTCTGGTAGACTTTCCTGGCTTTGTCCAGAGCATCTCCCTGGCCTGGAGGTCCTGCTGAGGTCTTCCCTACATTTTTCTCTCACCTCAGTAATTTTCTTGAGGAATTCTGACACCTCATCGTCCCTGCTTTCAAGGTTTCTCATATACAGATTCCTCAAACTCCTTCTCATGTATGGTTACCACTAGCAGCTTTTGTCACTGATTTTGGGACAGTATTTCCTTAAAACCTGGTCAATTACTGTTTAGAGAGCTGGAAAAAAATAAGCTCACTCTTTTTTAAAATGTAATTTATTTTAAACATCAAGGTTTTGAGCCAGGTTAATTTTTATCAGTGATGGCTGTACTGAGCCCATGGCCTCACCTGACCCAGTACAGGAGACCTCAGCTCTGCACCAGTGTGTCTGGAGGACTCCTGGTGGTCCCAGAGCCCTTATTCCTACAGACATGGCATGTGGGGCTGTGGGACATCACCCAGTGCCGACAGGGGCACGTGCAGATTGTCTCCCCAGCAGCAGCCCTTCCTGCCTTCTGGGAGAGGCTGCAGATCCAGGTGTCTGTCCCTAAAAGCCTGGCAACAGCAGCTTTGCAGCACTTCTGGCACCCAGCAGCCCTGAAAGGGTGTTCCAGCATGCCTTGCACAACAGGGACATATTGGAAGGTTATGAGTGTTTATTTATGAAGAAGCTGGCATCGCATTTGTTTTTCTAAGGTTCAGTTTCCTGCTCACATGAAGGCAGTTTCAGGGGACAGCTGTCCTGACCAGTGGGACGTATGTGCTGGTACCTTCGGCCAGGTGAGGTCTTCAGACCTGACCTTCCCTCTGTGGTGAGTGTGGGAATGAGGACAAAAAGAAAAAAGAAACATCAAGAGAGAGCAGAAGTGTGCACTGTCGTTTAAAAAGTGCACAGTGAAATCCTGAAAAAAAACTATGATAGATTTTTTTTTTTATGCATGCTCTCCACTATTGATTTTCTCCCCCCAGCAGTTAAGGATTGGTTTCTTACCAATCCCTTTCTCCTTTCTCCCCTTCCCTACTCCCAGCTCCGCAGTACAGTTGGAGGGGGACACACACTCCTCCCCACGTTAAAGCTTAAGGGGTGTTTTTGTGGGTGACTAACAGCAGTGTAAGAGGAAAACTTGTTTCTCCAGGATGCACAAGGCTGAAGCTGGGCAAGCACCCAGGGACACAGCCCTCCCAGCCCTGATTCACTCAAGGTGCTGCAGTAGCCCCTAAGTCTTGTTATTGTATTTCATAATGAGTTTATTGTATTTCATAATGATTGATTGCTCTAGGTGATACATTCTTTTGACATTTTGATGTTTAAACATTTAGACTTAGGGAAAAGGAAATTAATATGAGATTTAAAAAAAAATAAATCATAGAGAACAACTTCCTTGTAGCAAGGCAATCAGAAGAGCTCCTTACTTCTCCTTGGATGGAGATTTAGGTACTGATTTATTAACCTGTTCTACGTCATTTGTCCTAAAAAAAGAAAGGGAAGAAACAAGCAAAATTGTGTTTATAACAGAGAAGCTAAATGGGCCTCTCCAAGAACGTCTGTGCCATTACAGTGCTCTAATTCTCTCTGCAGATTAACAAGCCTGAGCCACTGTTATCTTACTGAAAACATAAGTAGATACACTGAAGTAGTACGTCGCAGGATAACCCCGGTCCAGTGGTAGCTTTTGGGGTGAAAATGTTATCAACAGTTTTTGGAAAACTGCACCAGATGTTTTTTCCTGATGCATTCTTGAAGGTCACCTGTGATCAGCCACAGCAGAGACGAGGGTTTCCTGCTGAGTGCCAAGTTACCTGGGCATTATTTACCTGCAGATGAGTCAGTGGAATGAGGGATTGTCACAAGGCAGGAAAGAACAGATAAAACCGAGTGTCGAGGAGCCTCTGACTAAAAAGAAACTGGCAGGTGTTGGATGCCCGACTGGTATTTTTAGGGCTCCCTTGCAGGAAGCTGGTATTGCTGGCAGTGCTGGTGTGAGCTCACAGGTGTCAGGCTGCTCTGAGGCCTCTCCTGACCTGATGGCCCAAGGAAGGTGATTCTGAAATGATGCTGAGACTCCACACATCAGGCAAGCAAGGCAACCCAAAGGCTTACTGCAGGACCTCCTGCCATTTTTACAAAACAAAAGGCATGGCAAAAAGCCAAATGGTGCCCATACGCTGCTGTCCAGGAAGAAAGGGGAGACTGGCTCACTGTAAGCAAACCGGATTGCACCAGAGACATGGATCAGCCATTAGTCAGCCCTGCCAAGGGCTCAGCGGGATGTGGGTTCTCCTCCCCTGCCAAAAAACCCTGTAACACCTCTAGAGAGGCAGGTGGCAGGGACCAGCTGGGGCTGGGGCACTCTGGGGGCGTGCTGTGGCTGCTGGGTGGAGCATGTCTTTCTTGGCTGGGCAAAGGACACAAAACATGGCGCTTGGCTGCAATGGGCAGCAATTCCTGAAACAGAGGGTATAGTACACACTTAATGGTGGTTGTAATAGTCTCTTCTTTAATTCTCTAATAATACAGTTGTGTGTCTTAAGAATAAAACACTTAGAGTAAATCACTTTATACATAACTTCAATGTTTAATGTCTTCAACACGCTTTCTGTAGACTTCCTTATGACACAGAATAGAATAGAGCAGAATAGAACTATTTCAGTTGGGAAGGACCTACGAGGGGCATCTACTCTAACAGCCTGATCACTTCAGGAGGATCAAAAGTCAAAGCACACTGTTAAGGGCATTGTTGAAATGCCTCTTAAACACTCACAGACTTAGCACATCAGCCACCTCTCCAGGAATGTTGTTCCAGGGTTTGAACACCCTCTCAGCAAATAATTGATTCCTAAAGTCCCATCTAGGATGCATCATCCTCTGATGATGTAGCTTTGAACTGTTCCCATTTATCCCAACACCAAAACCCAGGGAGAAGACATTAGCACCTCCCTCTCCACTTCCCCTCCTCAGTTTGCTGTAGAGAGCAATGAGGTGGTCCCTCAGCCTCCTTTTCTCCAAACCAGACAGTCCCAGCACTTCTGTCCATTGAACAGGCTGTGAAATTGACCCCCAAGGAGCCCCACTGACGACCAGTCACCAGACAGATCTACATCTGTCCCATTCAGTGCAACCCTCTAAGCCCTGCCCTTCAGCCAGTTCTTCACCCAGTGCACTGCAAACCCACTCATCCCACAGCTGGATATGGGCATAAGAAGTCCACTGTTACTCGTTAATAGAAACTACACACAAAAATGTATCATGATTAGGTGCAACTTACGTACTATTTATGCACATTATCACTCAGGTACTGAGTTGTATTTGCTGTGAATAAAGTAAAAATCCACTATATCTCTCTGGGAGAAGTCTTTTAACTGTAGCTTTAGTGGAGCAGAAGAGGAGCTCACATACGTGTGGTCACTCACACCTGCTGTGAGTCACACCTAACTATGAGACTGTGACTAAATAAACTATACTGAAGAAAAGGGGGTTCAGTTAATGGTGAACACCTGCCAGGTGTTCAGAGAGGTTGTTCCCAGGTGTCACAGTGAGGGCTGATTTGAGGTCAGCCCTGGATATCATCCTGGCTGTGCTTTCCTGCCTGGGGGTAGTGGCTGAGTTTGCAGGGTTTTGGTAAAAGAGACTCTCTGGAAAAAAATGTTCATGTTTTGTGCCAGTTGTGTTGCAGAAAGCTGTTTTTGGGAACACTTGTTTCACTACAGGGCACTGTATTTCTTCACTTACAAAATTCAGTGTATGTTTCACCCAGTGTGCCGGGAAGCAGCCTGTGAGACAGGCAGCCAAATGTGCATCCGCAGAGCCATAACACACCCTTTGCTTGTCACGTTTGACTCTGAAAACCTCCTCAGACAAAACATTTCCGTGTCTGAATGAGAAGTGTGAGCTTCCTCTCTCTGTGATGTAAAATAGCTGCTCTGCTGAGGGGGCCCGGCAACAGAGCAGACCCACGGCCAGCCCTCCCCTGCCCTCAGCATGCCCCAAAACCTGAGGAGGAGTGAACCCACATCTGCTCCCCATGTCTGCTCCCCACATCTGCCGTGTTTACCTCAGTGGGTTTCTCCTCCATCACACTCCTACCAGAGACCACTGCAAGCCCATGGCCATGACTCTGGCTGTGGTGTCCCAGCAGGAACTAAGTCTTGCCAGCCACAGCTCACTCACTGCAGAGAAGTTCTCAGGCAAACCCAGGCTCTTCTCAATTGCTGTTTGCCATGCCATGAGGCTGCTGGGCCTCAGCCTTGATGGAGGAGGATGTTTTGGCTCTATTTCATGTCAGTGAAATTCTGGCATGGTGTGTGTCTGTGTGGTGTGTTGGCAGGCACTGAGCCCACTGAAGATATTCCCCATGCTGCAGCCAGGCAGGTTTTGCTGGCTGCAGTGTCACTAGGGATGACACTGTGACAATTTGACATTTGGAGTTGTCTGTGGTCATTTCCCCAGGCATCTCAGCGGGACCTTCAGTGCAGAGCAAGTGCTTCTGCACCAGGGGGCTGAGGCTTCCAGCTGCTCACAGACACCTCCATGCCCCTCTGTCCTGTGCCAGCTCACACAGAAACTCCTGTGAAACATGTGCTGCAGCACCTGTGAGGAGTTTGTGGGGGGTAATGTGGGTGCTGTTTGAAGCTGCGTAAAGTAAGGCCACTGTGGCTGAACTTAGGAAAGACCATGAAAGAGAGGGGCAGCTGGAAATGCCACTGTCCCCATGGTGCTGGGGCTGTGAAGTGTGCAGGGCAGCTGGAAATGCCACTGTCCCCATGGTGCTGGGGCTGTGAAGTGTGCAGGGCAGCTGGGGCTGCACCCTGGCAAGCAGCGAGGGCTGGTCCAACACAGCCCACAGCCCACTTGTGTTTCTAACCTGTTACAAGCTGCACATGCTTTCGGGGGATTTACATTTGGTTTACATTCTTTACTTCTGCAAACAAGAGCACCTGATGCTTTGTATCTTAAATGAAAGGATCATCAGTTCTTGGATCCAAGAGGCTCAACAGCTTCTCTTAAGAATACACAGGAGATAATGTCACTTCCTCCTCTACACCTTTTCTTGATTTTAGACCTGTGTTAAAAGGACCTTTTGCTTTTTCAGTCCTGTGCTTATTCCAAAAAATACCCCAGCTGAGAAACCAGATGTAAGTGTGTGTAAGGTGCCTGAATGTGCTGGAGAGGCACAGGGCTACTGGGGCCTAGGGCCAAACAATGATTTTGCCTGGGAGTGAAGCAGGGATGTCTGCTTATGTTGAACTGCAGGGGTAAAAAGTGCTTTGGCTTTTAACAGCAGAAAATAATAGCTTGCTGACACCAAGCCTAAATGGCAAAAAAAGAAGCTCTGGAGTTTTGGGTCCCTTCAGGACTTCTGTAAACAAATTTCAGTCAAATCTTGGTGATGGCAAACCCAGCATGAAAATACAGAATAATTTTATTACTTTCCTGTGCTGAGAAAGTAGTCAACTCATGCCTGTAAATCCTGAGTATTTGCTTACGTCAATTATTTTTGTTTTCCTTTGGGATTCTTTAACCTTGTCCTGACTTCACTATCATTTGTACTAGTTGTACTCTGTAATGCGGTGGACTTTGGTTTATCACCCTTTTTTTACAGTCTGACAGCTTTATAGCCTTCAGAAATCTGTAGTTACATGGCATGGGTATGCTTCCTTGCCTGGCTAAGGAACAGCATACACTGATGATGATCATCATCCCTCGAATTTTCAGCTGCTTTTGTTTTTGTTTAAAACTGGATTAATAAGGTGTTATTTCTTTGATGCCAGCACTTGTTGCTGCCTCTCTGTGCCAGTTCTACCTGTTGCTCTTCAGCTATAAATAATTCCTGCTCCTATACCACTAAATCCAGTGCTTACTAATCCATTGAATTATGGCTAATGAGATCAATGGGAGGTAAAAATAATGCAGAAATTATTAATGTATCCCAGGAATTTACCTCTGAGACTTCTGAGTTTGTGAATAAGAGTGTTCTAGTTTCTTGTGAGTACATTATCTGGAAAAAATAAAGCCTGCACTGTTTCCCATGATGCTGTTTCCTCCATCGGGTGCGTGGCTTCCTGTGGCAGGCTGTGGCCAGCCCCTGCACCTGGCCTCCTTCAGTGCTGCACACCTCTCCTCCTGCCTCCTTTTTCATTTACATTTTCTGCTCAATGTCAAAGCCACAGCTCTGTTCAGAGGTTATTACCTCGAGGAGCAGTGAATGCAGATTTTGATCCATCCCTCTGTATTAACTCTGGAAAGAAAAAAAAGACCATGTGTCTGCAACTGTAGCTAAAACACATTCACGCTGTAGTGCAAATGTTCTGGTACATTTTTGTTACACCATGGTAAGAAGTTGGCTGGAGAAGAAACCCAAATTCTATCATGTGAACTGATTGCAAAAGGCATGAGGCTATAGACCAGAACTATGAATCTCTTTTGCTTCCTGTGCAAGCTGTGGGGTGATGTTTGTATGTCACTGTCTCAAGTGGGTCAAATCTGAAAGTTCAGGGAAGTCATGGAGAGCCCAGGCTGGAGTTTGCTCCTCATGAGAACAATAAAGAAAGACTGTTCAAAGGTGTCTTTGCAGTGGTATCTGTGTGCCTAATTATAGTAACCAGCTTTGAAAAATCTCACTCTGCACTCTTCTCAGTGTGTTTTGAAAACAACACTGCAATATTTTGTTCCTTGGAAACACTAATGGGCTTTCATGTGGAGAGCTACCATCTCTCTCATGCTTTTTTCCCATGTGGAGGAAGGTTTCTAGTAGGAATTTCCAGGGTTCATGTCCCATCCCTACTCAGTGGGTTCCTGGAAGGTGATTTGGAAGATGTGAAGCCACCTCATCATGTTGTACAGCAAACTTGCAGGAGAGGATGGGCTCCTGGTTTCATCTTTTTAATCTGTTTTTGTGGAGAAGGGAAACAGAGATCAAGAAAATGGAGATTCCTTTTCCCTTTGAGTGGATGTGACCATCTGGCACCTGCTATATGAACAATCAAAATATGAAGAGTTCAAAATGCAAATAAACAAAAACATTTACCTGAGAGCAGTTTCTGAACAGGATGTTTGTTTTCCATTCCCATGAGCTAATGGCCTCCTGGGGCTTTTTGTCTCCTGCTTCGGCCTGGAGAAAATCTGTGGAATGAAACTAAAACTGGTTTGAAGGTGGAATGTCCTCCCCCTCCCTCACTATTTTCAGTCGAGGTGTGTACCTGTGCTTTGTTGTGTTATCAACCTCAGAGAGTGTTTCTGATTGCGGGAAAAGTCGGAGCCGAGCAGGGCGAGTCCTGAGTGCCGGGAGAGGAACCTCGCCCGGGGCTGCGCCGGGGTTGGGCTGCGCTCCTGCCCCAGAGCCCCTGCCCACCCTCCTCAGCCTCCCGCCCTCCGCTCCACCAGCTCCCCCGGCGCACAAGTCGCAGCTCCCGCTGGGTTGCGAAACCCTCCATCAAGACTGTATTTACCAAAAACCTGCGGGACAGCAACAAGAGTTAGGTTGGGGGGCGGGGGAAGGAAGATTCCTGTGAGGGAGTCACGCCTGGATGGTGAAATGAAAGCCTGCGTTGGTTTTTGCAGTGAGATTGAACATTAGCAGCGGGCACGCTGCTGCTGGGCTGCTTTGGTTCAGACAGCAGCCACTTCGCTGAAACCTGACTTACTAAAAAAGATAAAAAGGAAAAAAAAAGAAAAAAGAGAAATGAGTGTTTAAGCAAGAAAAACAACAAGGCAAAGCCGAGTCTGTTACGTGAGGTGAATTATTTAAACCCAGGCAGGTTTCCTCGGCGCTGCCATCAGTCGGGGTGTTCCCGGGGTGTTCCAGCTGCTCAACTTTTGCTCCCCGGCGGGATGTGGAGGGAGAGCCCAGGGGAGCGAGCCCTGTGAGGAGCAAACTTGCGCCAGCTGAAGGAAACAGACCTTGGGGTCAGCTCCAAGTAGGGAGGCGTGACGCACACCTCCGGGCTGGCCTCCAGCCCGAGGTAACGCTGTGGGGCAGGGAGTCATGCGGAGCTTTCCCGAGTCCCTCCATACGTAGCTGGTGTTTTCGCCGCAGCCGAGAGCTCCGCACTCAGCGCTCCAGCACGGCGAGTCTCCCAAGGCAAAGCCCCGCGTGCAGGAATGCATTAAACCACCCCCATCTGCTCTTCGGAGGAAAAGTTTGCGTTGGCTTTTTGAATGACATTGACAGCGAAGGCTCTCTACAAGAAGAGGGGAGGGGGAAGGGTTGTTTTCCTTTCATATATTCTGTTTTAACTGAAATTACGTAGGGAAAAAAAAGCCTCCTTCCATGCCGTCGCCATGGCTACGGCTCAGCTCATTATGCAGAAGCCTGAGAACAGGAAAAGGCCGAGCGGAGAGGGGGCGGCGAGCCCGGCGCTCCTTGTGCTTGCGGTGGGGCACGATCCTCTGACGCATCCTCCGGCCGCAAGTTTGTCCAGGGCCACCTTCTGTCCCCACCCGACGGGACCGTGGAAAGCCTGCAATTGCGAAATCTTCCGCTGGCTTGCTCAGCGCTAGGAGAGCTTACCGGCTCATGAGTTTGAGAGCGAGGAGGAGCTTTGCACCTCCGCGGAGATGTTATCAGCGCTGTCATTAACGCTGCCTCTCTAACTCTCCCCCTGCGGCAGGCACGCCGCAGCAGGGCAACAGGGTGATGCTGGCACACCTGCAGGCCATAACGCAGGTCCTGTGCCTCTGCTGTGATGGGATCCCTCCGGGGCGACACCAGTGACAGCTCAAAGCCTGTGCTTAGCCCCCATCATATGCTTGGTGGCGTGATCGTGGTCCTGGAACCAGAGAAAGGCAAACCAGTTGAGGTTTCTCCAACATCCAAAGCCACAGAAAATACTCTGCTGTGTGTCTCAGTTGTAGTCCCAGAGTCACTTTGGTCCCTTGTTAGCTTGAGAAAGTTATGCAGGGAATTTAAAATCGCTCTTTTCTTGGTGCAGGTCACTGTTGGAGACTTAACAAAACTGTGAAAATATTTCTGCTGGTTTTAAAAACCTTACCTCTTAATAGGATCTCAGCAAAAGTCACATCTGTAAGGTTAGTCTATTGTCTTTCCTTTCATGTGTGAATGTTTGAAATTGTCACAAGTGGCTAGAAAAGATCATCTCATTTAGCACTGCCTCACTTGTTTTCTGTGACTCCTGGAGAATCTTTGTCATCACATTCTGTTCAGAAAATGCAATGGTAGAAGATAAACAAGGTACGATAAACAATTCTGAATTGATTGAAAATTTGACTAAGCTGCTTACTTTCCTATTTATAATGCCTAATTAGTTAGCTTGTTCCGTTCAGTCATGCAGCTTTGATAGCTTTATTGTGCTCCAGAAGTCTGGGGCCTGAGATTGAAGCAGATCTGGCCTAGATACCTAATGAACTGTTAATTTCAAAATAAAAACATTCTTAAACTGCTCTACTAGCAATCATCTTCTGGTCTGATACACAGAGCCAGAAGCATCAGTTTAAAATAACTTCAAAACAGGTTGCGCTAGGACTGAGATGCACAAGTAGGTTAATGTAGTTGACAGAGTAACCAGTGAAGTTACAGCAGCATCGGCAAGGAGAAGAGACAATACCCTGATGCTCAGCAAGAGCTGCTGGAGACCATCTCATCCTTCTCATTCCACCTCCGTCACGAGCTACTGGGCAGGTGCCTTGGGTGGGCTTACCCTTACTTCCTTTGGCTTGCTGAATTGCAGAAGAGCACAGGTTCAGCAAGAGCAAGTAGGGAGGTTTTTAGCCTAGAATTTATTCTTTGGCCAAGGAAGAAACACATATTTCTGTTCCCCTTGCGTAGGAGAGGGGTTTGACCTTTAGGCTCCTGTGCATGGTATGAATGCTCTCACAGCAGCTAAGGTGCTGCGGAGACATGGGCAGTGTCTGGAAATAACTGTTTTTTATGCAGAAACTTACCTGCTCATTCAGGGTAATTTTCGTGACAGAGTCTGTGCTCAGTTCACTCAGAATTTGTCCAGACAACCACTTGGATATATCATAGAATCATAGAATGTTTTGGGTTGGAAGGAATCTCACAGACCGTCTGGTTGCTACCCCCTGCCATGGTCAGGGATGCCACCCACTAGACCAGATTGCTCAGAGCCTCATCCAGTCTGGCCTTGAACACGTCCAGGAATGAGACATCCATAGCTTCTCCAGACAACCTGTTCCAGGGCCTCACCACCTCACAGTAAAGAATTTCTTAACAGCTGACCTAAACATGCCCTCCTACAGCTTAAAGCCGGTTCTCCTTATCCTATCAGCACATGCTCTTGTGAAAAGTCCCTCTCCAGCTTTCTTGTAGCCTCTTTAGGTACTGGAAGGCTGCTAGAAGGTCTTCCAGAGTCTTCTTCAGGCTGAACAATCTCCACTTTCTCAGCCTGATTTATAGCTGAAGTGTTACAGCCTCTGATCAATCTTTGTGGCCACCACAGGACTCGCTCCAGCAGCTCTGTGTCCTTCTTATGTTGGGGACCCCAGAACTGGACTCAGCACTGCAGGTGGGGTCTCACAAGAGCCGAGCAGAGGGGGAGAATCCCCTCCCTTGACCTGCTGGCCACCCTGCTTTGGATGCAGTCTGGGACAATTTTGGTTCTCTGGACTGAGCACACATTGCCGAGACAATGTCGAGCTTCTCACCCACCACCATACCCAAGGAAGAGCTACCTTCTGCTCTCTTCCAAGAGCTCCTGTATTTTCTATTAATCTTCTCGTTCTTGAGGCAGCAGTTGACAGCCATACCTCACACCCAGGCAGAGCTGGCACACTGCTGGATACCCCCTCAGCTAAAAACAGAAACAAAACAGAAAATAAGGATAGTTTCATGCTAAATGCCCTGAGCAGCTTGCTGCTGGTCCTAGGCAGAGAGATATCTTAGTATTAATTCAGCATTATCCATAGCTGAAGCAGTCACTGCCCTCTACTCTGTAGGATGAGGAAACACCTTCTAAGTGACAGGTGATTTATGCAGTGACCAAAAGGTTTAAAACCTTGTTTTATTTAAACCAGTTAATTTTATAAGGCAGATAAGTCTCTTCCCTTCCTTTGAAGCAAAAGCAGCGCTGGCCAAAAGAAGCCTTTTATAACAGGGTTACTGCAGGGCAAGAGGGGAGCAGTGTAAACTTGCGCGCATCCGCTTTCACCCTCAACTTAACACAAGGGCCCACATAGGACTTCAAAGTTGTTAATTTGTTTCAAAAAGCAACTAAAAAAATTGCTGAGCAGAAGGCTTTCGCCTACCGCTTTGCAAAGGCTTAAACACACAGTATCTGTTTCCTTGTGCTTAACACAGCACTTCATTTCAGGCAGGTCAGCACCACCACTGAGGCACACGCAGAAATGCAGAACCTTGTGTGAAATCAGGAACAGAAACCCAGGTCACCAGAAGCATTCAAGTTTGGTACTTTGTTTGTTGTTTGCAAAAGTACTTTCTCCTACACATAACCAGTCAAAACCTTTTCTGTTACTTAGGCTTTGAAACACACCTGGATGCATCTTCCCCTTGAAGGCTATGACCTTCCAACTGAGATTTTCTGGACCTGCTTTCCAGAGAGAAGAAGCCTAATTTAGGGACTCCAACTGTACTTGAAAACGTAGTTCACAAGACAAGATGTCCTGCACCACACAGGCAGTAGGGGTTGATCTCAAAGCCCTCCCAACACCCAGGAGCTCAAACCCTTGCCACTGGGTTACATAGGTACACAAATGCACCTCGATCCAACTGGAACCATGGTTTAAAGTGCTTTACTTGTGAAAATGCTTGGATGAATCAGTCTTTTATTAATTTGCATGTTATTTAACTGAAAACTGTATGTGAGAATTAAAGTCAAAACTACTGCCACGAAGTGAAAACACTATTTATTTTTATAAAAGGCAATAATTAAAACAAACCCTACCAGTGTGTACATTGTACACATTTGAATGACACTTACAAGAATGAAGTTTCCATATACAAGGATTACAAGCCCACACTGGTAAAGGATGCACACAAGCACATACTGAACTTCACAGATGCTTCGACTCCAGACCACAGTACCAATTACTCTATGACCACACCTGCATAGCATTGTCATTATTGGCATCCACACTACTTTATTCCACTACAACATGTACATACACAGAAAGCAAGAAGGAGTTTATTCAGAGAGCATATATATTCGCAGAAACAATTTATTTGCTGGAATAATCTCTCACTCTTCTGTTGCCATCTTCAAGAGATACTCTTTGTCGATTTTGAAGAGTCTCCACCCCTCCTCAGTGGACAGATCAGAGGCACCCCTCCTCTTGTAGAACCTGATGGACGGTTCGTTCCACTCGGCGACGAGGAAGTGCATACTGCTGCAGCGGCACTTCACAGCCACCTGCAAGGCAGGACGCACCACACAGCTCAAACTGCAGTCCCGGGTCACCAGCCTGGCAAGATTACTCAGCAACTGAGTATCACCAGTCATCAAGTTCATTCTGTCTGTCACTTCGGCGCTTCGCACTGTTTACCAGACTCTAGACAATGTTTTAAGCTGTCTTGTGTCCTGTCACCTCCTTTAAGTCGAAGTAATGTCAAAGGACAAGCCCCATGCAGTTAACAGAAAAGAAACACTGCTTTTTTCTCAGTTCTGCTTGTTTAGATTTATCACTTAGACATACCTGACTCAAGTTCTTCAGAATTTCTGACCCGATACCAAGTCCTAAAAAAATCAAAAAGAAACATAAGTTTTAAATTTAAAAAAGCCCTATAAGAAGCAACTCATCTAATTCCATAATATATACCTCTATACTCAGCCATCACATAAAAATCTTCAAGATACAGCAGTTTTCCAATCCATGGATCGTAAGTGAAGTAATACATGGCAAAGCCCACAATGCATGTTTCTGAAACAAAAGGTATAACTTCAGCTAGTCTGAATTCAAAAGGCAAAAATATTAAGTCTTACATGCATGTTTAAACATACACATTCTCTGTGACATGCAGACATTCAACATTAGGTTAGAATTAAAAATGAAGTTTGCAAATAAGCACACAATTGAAAATATGAGTTCTGACAAACTTGTATATCAGCATAACAGAACAAAATCTGCCCTTGCCGTACCCTGAAATCCTCAAAAGCACTATCATAGTAAGTGCTAACACTGGGCTTTTTTCTACAAATAATGCACACCCTACTGATTTATCAATATTTCCATTCTGGAATACAAGTAAGAACTTTACACAGCAGCTCACAATCTGGATGACTGTCCCAGCTCTGCTTCCTTAGCAACCAGAACAGTCTGTCTGTCCACGTACATTCCTCAGTAACTATACTGAGAAGGTCTGCTCCCAGGCCACCTTTACAGCACCTCCACTTATGCTTCCACTGAGAGCATCACACTGTTTTATTTACCTTCAAGCACCACAAAGTCAAAGTAAGTAAAGCTGTAGGTTCAATTATAATTCTGTGGTTCAACACAGAAGAGAAACAACTTTTACAGCAACAGCCCACTCAAACTTAAACCTTGAGTATTTTAACTATTTCTGCACATCCTGTAAGAGAAGCGTGCGAACAGGTTTCTGATCTACTGTGTCTTTGGTAAAGGTTTGGGAACAGCACTTGTCCCTGTAGACCTTACCTCATATTATGATCATCTACTTTATTGTGTAACGGATCTTTTAGTTACCTCCCCGCCCATCCATGTACACAGAAGGGCCATGTACATGGCGAAGCTAGAGACTGTAACCTGAAGATTGGGGACAAATTAAAAAAAAAAAAGTGATTCAACAGAATTACATAAAGGTAAGTCAGGGTCAAACAAGAAAAGCCATTTAATTAATTGGAGTCAAGTACATTACGTTACACCTGATCTTCCCATGCTTCCAGGATTAGCAACCACTTCAGCAGAGCATCACTACCCATTACTGCGTTTACCAGTTAACCTACTCCTCCTACCCCAGCTCACCGGTGGAATCTCATGTACAATCAAGTACACGATGCCTCTGTGTATCTAGCATCCAAAAACAAGCGTCGGGAAGCCTCACCTTCAGACGACCACTGGTCTTTCGGCACTTCTGCAACCAGACAGTGGTAGAAAGGGTGCTCGCCAAAACCATCCTCAAGCAGTTCTAGAAGAGCAGAACACACGGGCAGCTGAGCCACAGACAGCGTCACTCGGCCGCCCACCCGGCGAGCTGCGGCCGCCCCGTACCTTTCTCAGTTAGCACCACTTGGTCCTCCATGTCCTCGTACTTGGCTAGTTCCTGGAAGAGAAGGAGCCGTCAGCGGGCTCTCCCCGCCCCCCCCGCCCTTGCGCAACAGCTTGTTTTGCTCGGGCAGCGCTGCCCCCCTGCCCTGCCCTGCCCTCCCCGCACGGCCGCGCCCCGCCCGCACCTTGATCAGTCGCAGCAGGTCGGGGCAGTCCTCGGGCCGCGCGGCGCGGATGCTGAACGATGCCATTTTCGGCGGCGCTTCCCCC